>CM053270.1:57317232-57496897 GCA_028583415.1 Protea cynaroides
TCATCATACAATTTTCTTCAAAGTCTTCAGACAAAATATAAAGATTTCTATGAGTTCTCTTTCCTGATGCCATCAACTTTCCACTGTCAGACCTTCGGATCTCACATCCTTGATCATTAAAAATAACTTTGTGACCCCTATCACAAATCTGACTGACACTCAATAAGTTATGTTTCAAACTCGAAACATAGAGAACATCATGAGATGTTATATTCCCATTATTGAGACCGATGCTTCCCTTTCCAACTATTTTGGCACCATCATTGTTGCCAAACTTAACTCGAACCTCCTTCATAGTGCTGAAGCTTTAGAAGTCTTTTACTATCTCCGAATCATGTGACTTGAACACCCACTGTCAAGAATCCATGGTGTAGAGCTGTCTTGTGCCTTAAAAGCTATCTGCACAACCAAAGAGCTATTCCTGTTTGCTTTGTCTCTCTGAACCCAAACTCTCTTCTGTGATGGTGTCTTCTCAACATGTTTCTGCTTTGGAGCCTCTCTTCTTGTTTTGTTGTGCTGTCTCTCGTAAATGTGGCATAGGGGGAAAGATGGTTCTACAGTTCCTTGCTACATGCCCAAAGTTGTGACAGTTGTAGCACTCAATGAAATTCTCTTCAAGGGGAGCAAATTGGTTTCTATCCTCAAATTTGACATCTCTCATGTTGAATTTGTAGGTAGCAATCTTGTGTCCAAAGTTGTTGCATCTATAGCAGGATCCCCGAAAATGAGGTCTTCGCCTTGCGGTTGCCATGTACCTCATTTGTCTCGTGTGATGCACCGGGATAGTTTTCTTTATAGTAGTTGTCACGCTCCACTCTCCTGCCTTGCCATGCATTTTGTCTTGGCCTTGCATAGTTAGTCTTAGGGAGAGAGGTTTTGATTCCTCCTTGACAATGAACTATAGGGTCCTTACCCTTTCCATTTTCCTTCACAAAGGATATGGGACCTTTTCCCTTTGAGTTGGCATTCTTCGATGTCTCTCCTTTATCAAAACCAAGGCCAAACTTAATGTGGGAAGGTCTTTGAGAATTGATGATCCCGTCAAAGCCCGCTGCTTCTGGGATGCACCTGGAGTAGAATTACTTGATTTCTCATGTTGAGCTAATTTTTGTTGTCTCTCAAGCTCTTCCTTTTCATACTCAGCCACTTTTGTCTTCGTAAGTGTAAACTCATTGTCAATTTCTTCAAATCGATTAACCATAGGGAGTTGTTCTTCAAGTTGAACTTTCAACCTTGCATTCTCATTCAATACCCGGAGTAATCTACGGATGCCTGTTTAAGTTGAGCATTGAGATTTTCAACGCCTTTCTTGGACTCTTCATCTTGAGTTCTCAATTCTTGAATCACTTGTTTTTGCTTTTTGGCTTCTTGTGAGGCAAACTTGTTATTCTTTCTTTCCTTCTTGAGTTCCTTCATAGCTGCAATAAATTCTTCCTCAAAGTTTATCTCAGCTTCTTCATCACTGCTTGAACATGTATCTTCATTGTTTCTTTCTTCATCACCACTTGAGATGGAGTCCACAATTTTACCTTCTTCATAAATTTCTGAAGTAGATTCTTCACCTTTGTTTCCTTCATGCTCTTCAATGAAAACCATGAACAAGGCCTCACTAGGCTCATCATCTGAGACATCATCTGAGTCATCATTTGAGGTTTCACTGACTCTCTTGGAAATGAAACCTTTTTTGTTTGACTTGTTCTTTTGAAGTTGTAATTTTTCTTTGTCTTGAACTTGTAATTGCCTTCATCTTCATCATCGCTGTCAATTTTACTTTTCCTTGGGCATTTTGCAGCAAAATGTCCAACCTTGCCACAATTGAAACATTTGAAAGGGAGTTTGTTTTTGTATCTTCCTGTACCCTTCTTTAATTTTCCGTGAAATGAGTCGTGGCTTCATCTTCACTTCCTTCCTCGCTTGGTTTTTCGGAAATCTTGAGTTTCTTCATTGCCTTGAAGGCTACTTGCTTGTCAACGTAGTTCCGGGTCTATTCTCATTTCAAAAGTCACCAATGCTCCATGTATCTCATCTATGGTGACTTCATCCAAATCCTTAGTCTCTTCGAGAGCTGAGACTTTTGATTCAAACTTGGGTGTGAGAGACCTCAAAATCTTTTGACAAACAATGGATCCTTTTAAGTCTTCACCAAGTCCTCTAATAGAGTTGACCACTTCATTGACCCTGTTCATATACTGATCAACAGTTTCATCTTCATTCATTTTTAAATTTTCAAACTGAGCCTTAAATGTTTGCAGCTTCACTTTCTTGATTTTCTTGTCACCTACATAGATGTTAATTAGTCTGTCCCAGGACCTCCTTTGCGCCTTGCAATCCATGACTTTGGACAACTCACTGTTGGTCAAACCACCTTGAATGGCATTGAGTGCCTTTCTGTTGTTCTCAAAATTCTTCTTGTCTGTAATACTGGGAGTAAGTGTATCATGGGGAGTATAACCCAGTTCAACTGCAGACCAAACATCGAATCCAAGTGATCCCACATAAATCTCCATTCTCCTCTTCCAAAACACGAAGTCAGTACCATCAAACAATGGAGGTTTATGAGAACCTTCCCCTGGTGCCATAACTGCTCTTTGATCTCTCGGATGCTGATTTAGCCACCACGAGCCCGTTGCTCCGATACCAATTGATGTACCTTGGATGACACCGAGAGGGGGGTGAATCGGTGTGAAAACTTTTCCCCGAATAATCCTTTGCTGCCCAAAGATTGATAATGATCTAGACTGTTACAAACATACAAGCGTATGCAAATCTACCTCGCACCACTCGGTGGCCAGTCTACCGATTTGCACACCCATCCCGCAGTTCATTCCACGCACTTCACAACATATAAAAATAAAGCATTCCACAACTCAGAAGGGTTACGTGGTTCACCACCACAGTGTGTGATGGCTAATCCACGGAGTAATGCCCAATGGGCTCTGTATTTACTCAATACTCAATTTTAGTCCTTCATAGGACAAGGATACTCACCCCGTGTTTTCCCAAGATAAACCGAGAGGGCAAACACGCCGGGTTCAGTCGGACCAGCCCGGTGTCCAAAGACCCACCGAACACAAATCAAAATAATATATTTTGGGGCTTCTAGAGATGCCCTACGCAAGGCATTCAACATTCCCTTCTTTTTTTTTGCCTAAGCTAGCATACAAGAAACTCCCATACTAAGTAGGCATTTAAACATTTTTAACCTACTCTAGCATACATGACATGAATCAATAAATAACACAGGAGTTAAGAGAATCTCACAACCGAGGCATCCAAATGGTCGACAAGACCATTAGAGCTCCACGGTGCTCTCAAGAAGCTTCATCAACTTCCACCATTGGCTAGACTTGATGCATCAAGCATTTCTTTGCATACGGGCATCGTTCTCCCTCTCAAAATCGAGCACTCATCATTCTTGCGCAACAAACTGTTCTACCAACCTCTCATTAGCATTAGGAACACAATAAATCAAGAATGGAGAGGTTGGATAGGCATGGTGAGCTCCAACAAAACCAAAGAAAACCCCTTTTTACTTCTCTTCCTCGTTTTTCAATTTTTCGGAACAACCTTCGACCTTCAAACCATCCCCAATAGATAGGTTATTCAAACCGAGTCGAGTGCAACTTGAACCATCCGATTTGGATATCGGATGGCCAAGATATGGCCAAAACAAGATCGGCCAACCAAATCATAACAAATGGAATCATTTCACGAACCGATAATGCACTTGCCGCTACATCGGATCGCCGCCTTCGCTGAGGCGCTCGCCGATCCGCGATTGGCGGATACAGAATCTACAAAATCCGGCCGTTGGATATCCGGAAAAAGCGGGATTAGCCACCGGCCCGACGGATCCGGGTCGGATCGCGTTAGATCCGTTCGGCTTTCCTTTGAGCCGTAGGATTGAGATCAAGGCCGCCGTTGCACCGAACGCGCGCCACACGAGGCAAGCATTTCGTCATCATGCGTTGCGGAGCACAATTTTAAGTTGCGCCGATCCAATCAGATCACGCGTGCAAGAATCTCGACGCAACCCCTGCGCCACACCTGAGCCCGCCTTTTTCTAAGCCGTCCGATTGAAATTTCTCATATGTGGCTCACTCTTGGCCACCGATTTTGCATATTCTTCTATTTGAATTCCCCAAAATACCCCTGAATAAAAATCAAATGGCCTCTGTGAACCTTTTCTTCATGTGTTAAGTTCGCTGCGGGGTGGATTTCAGAGAGCTTTTTCTCTCTCCCGGAAATCCACCGAATAGTTGGTGGGCGTGCGGGAGAGGGGGAAGCCAACGCGGAGAGAAAGGACCAACGCGCGCGGCAAGCCTTGCGGGCTATGCGCGATGGTGCCATGCGGGCTGGCCCGCTTGGCCCGCTGCGATGGTGCCATGCGGCCGGGCCTTGGGCTGCCTTCTTTGCCGTGCCATGCGGCTGGCCTGCTGGGCCCGCCTTCTTGCGTGGTGCCATGCGGCTGGCCCGCTGGGCTGGCTGCCTTGGTGCTCGGCCAGGTTGGCAGTCTAGGTGGCATGCCTCCGTGGTGGGTCCCACCTTCTCTCTCCTGGGACCCACTTTCTCTCTCCTCTAATTCTTGCTCCTCATCCATGCTTCACGGTATCTGTAACACCTGTAGGATCCGCCGACACTCTCTCTCATCAACCTTTGCCAACAATTACAATACATAGGCCAACATATTAGTCATATTTAGAGAGAATGCAACCTGCGTATCTTTTGTAATAAGGCCAGGCCTAGAGAGATGGTTTTAAGTATATCAAGAATGATGTAGTAGGGAAATGCAAATCCCTCTCATTCTCTATTGCTTCCTACCCCAGAAATGACATAATACAGGCAAACTGGGGCCTAGTCTACAATGTGGGTTAAGTGCCTTTTTAAGCTTGTAAGTCTTTCCCATCCTCCTCTCTTCTTTCTTCCTTTTGAATCAACGATCTAAGCATAAAAAATAGTCTAACAAACATAAGATTCAACACCATTAATTCAGAATCTAACTAAAATAAAGCATGAACAACATTTGGAAGTGTCTAGAGCCTCACGACCATAATGGGGGCACCAGCTACAGAATAGGTTAATGCAAGTATTTTACATTAATCCCACATCAGAATTGTGGGAAAATAAAAAAAATAAATAAATAATAGGGTCGTTCTATAAAATAAACTCTAGTGGGAATTGAAATCTGTACTTCTGTACTAATAATCTTTTAAGAATCGGGTAGTTGGGTAGCCTCTTGGGCAGTTGGACAATTATATTCTTATTTTTAATTGAAATTTGATAATGTGAAAGGGGAAAATGTGGTAATTGAAACCCTTTTTTTTTTTCTTGGATTAAAAGTTACGGGTACACGTATAATACATCCATATTCGTCGACCCCTGCCGTATGGCTCTTTTCTCTTATCGTTCAGCATGATACGTGGTATGCGTATTATATGACAATAATACGGTACAAAAATACACATATTAATTAACTATGGTTCCGTCCGGCGCGGGTTTATCATCCTTGGTCACTAAAGACTCCTATAATGGATGGATGGATCCTTTCCTTGAAGGCGAAGTCCATCAGAAGGAAGGGCATGGTGTTTCACGAATGATGATCTGTTGCAGGTTCGGGAAACATTCAGGGACTGAGTCTTGAAGGTGAGAAACATATTGCAGGGAATAACCAGGGGCGATCCTTTGCGTCAATGGTTAAGGGTAGAGGACTCCTGAATGTGGATGAGCTACCGGACCCGGTTGTAGACCACGGGATTATGATGGTTACGATCCCCCAAGCTGTGTATGAAAGGCAAGTGCAAAAACCGCAATGTGCTTTAATGGGGCGATTGAATATGCGGTAGATCGGTAATGCAACTTCTTCTTCTTGGGGTTCCATTCAGTTTGATCTGGTGTCTCTTGGGAACTGGTTTTTGATGTTTCCGTTTCACTGTAAAGCTAATACGATCCATATCTGGGATAGGGATCCTTGCAAGATCAAGGGGTAGCTAATGCGGCTCCATATGTGGAAGCCAGATTTTAATGTGAACAAACAAATGATATCGCTGCATCATATGCTATGGAATTGGCTCACTGGTCTTCCTCAAGATTATTGGGACGAGGCCACTATTCATCTTCGGAAAAGGCTGCGGGTCGACAATCGCCATTGACAAACGAACGTGTTTGGTCATTTTGCTCAGGTGTGTGTAGAGCTTGACTGTTCTAAACCTCGCTTTGAGGAGATACTGGCTGCCAGGAATCAATGAGATTCGGATACTCAGTTCCTATTCAAGCAGCTAGTGGTGTACAAGGAACCTCCTGCTCAGTGTTCTGAGTGCAACAAGTTTGGGCATCTACCTTCTGCGTGCAAGATGATTATTGAGCAGCAGATCCAGACACATCCTCCTCGGGATAATGTTGGTATTGTGCCGAAACCTGTGATTGTGTCCCCATGTGTGGCTACCCACGCAGATGGTTTGGATGTGGAGGGGAAGGGGAGTTGGTCTTGGGCAGACATGGCGGACTCTAAAGAGGATGCAAACTCAGGTTCCGTGGAAGGTTCGGAGACGACAGCCTACGCTACTCTTGGTGACTCCACGTCCTTGGAGACAGTTCCTTTGTAGGTAGTGGTGTTAGCTGGGTCACCCGTGCAAGCAAACCGTGACATAGTCGGGCACCAGGTGGATTTTATTTGGACTTCTTAGCCTCCGGAAGGTGGGGAGGGCCTTAATGTAGCATTGAGCCCGAGTACTATTTCTTCTAAGGAGTAGATGTGAGGACAATGTAGAAATGATATCCTCCTCGCGATAAATATGTATCAATGAAGATCAATGTTCTGTTGGAGTTGCCACCTAAATTAAGGTCTAGGACCTATAAAAATGTAGCATCACCCTAAGGTAAGATTTCTATTGACTCATGACCCAATGTATCTGTTCTTTAGTCTGCAAGAGATCGAGTAAGTATTCAGGGTACGGTTACGGGAAGGTGTTAGACACCCAAACTGTCCGATCAAGATCGGCCTTCTAAACTTTCCTTAAACTTTAATTTTAACTGTGCTTGGTCAATTTGATGACTAGGGTTTAAGCAGGGGAATCCTAAACCAAGTTACTAAGTTATTCTAACCTATGGTTCAACCAATCATGTTCCGAAGCAAATAAACAAATAATGTACAGTACTATACAGTGAACCGGACCAAAGATGGTTCGATCTTGGAATGAATCTGAGACGTCCATCTCAAACTGTCTACGTATTACAATCCTGAAAATCAAGTCCAAAACGTAGTTCGAAATTGGTTTTGTGATTAAAGATTATGGAAGTGGTTTATGCATGTGCTTCAATTAGATTCTTTGTTCAAGTTGAAGTTTATGCTTAGATGGATGGTTCATGGGTGGCTTTGTACCATATTTGGGACTCCCAAATTGCCTACGTATTGTAGGATTTGCCCTAGAAATCAGGTAAAACATAGTTCGAAATGCTTGTGAGAGTAGGATTTGGAATGTGTACCAAATTCCCATCATTTTTGTGAATAAGATCTAGGGATGAAACCTAAACTCTTACCACTTTTGTCAATAGGATCTAGGGATGAAACCTAAACTCCTACCATTTTTATCAATAGGATTTAGGGATGCGACCTAAACTCCTACCATTTTTATCAATAGGATGTAGGGATGAGACTTAAACTCCTGTCATTTTTGTTGTTTTCATTTTTAGGTTTCTAGGATTTTCTATCCCTTTTGCTGTGATTTTCATTTTTAGAGTTTCCTACCCTTTGTCTCTATCTTTCTAGTTTAAGGGTTTCTTACCCTAATTGTTGATTTTTTTTCATTTTTTGGGTTTCAATTTTCCTAATCGTTGTGCCCTTTCCATTTTTAGGGTTTCACTTTCGTTAATTGTTCTTTCCATTCTAGGGTTTATCTTTCCCTATCATTTCATTCTTTCAGTTTAGGGATTTCTTACCCTAATTATTGTATTCAAAGATAATAATTTAAGCAATCCAACATAACAGTGTGAGCTCAAATATAGTAGTGTAAGCATCCAAATATGGCAGTAAGCATTCAACATAGCATTTGAGAGCATTCCAAATATAACAGTAAGCATGTGAGAGCATTAATCAAGCATCGATCATCAACAATGTGACCAAGATCATATTTGATCTACTACTCAAACTTGATGTAATCGATCATCATCTATGTGATCTAGATTATATTTGATCGATGGTTCAGATTCACTTAAAACATTTATGAGGTCAATCCAACAGTTCAAATTCAATTAAATCACTCAAAAAGATAATCCAATGGTTCGAATCACTCAAGATAGTAATCTAACAGTTCAAAATCATTTAAAATCACTTACAATAAAGATCCAATGGTTTAGACGGCTTAAAAAATCTATGATCAAGATCCAATGGTTAAAATCACTCAAAAACACATATGATCAAGATCCAATGGTTAAAATTACTCAAAAACATAATATAACCGTTCAGATTAATTTAAAATCAATCTTGATAAAAATCCAATGGTTCGGATCACTCAAAATCATAATCTTACGGTTCAAAATCAAATTTGACATCCAATGGTCCATATTCAAATTACCTTAAATTTCAAGCCAATGAGATTAATTTCATAGAAATTCCAAGCATCCAATGGGCAAATTGATCACATTAAAATTTAAATCAAAAGAACCAATGTGTGATCAGATTTTTTCTAAGGTTCTGATTCAATTAAAACATGTCATATCATATGGAAAATATTAGCATCAAATACAACCATGTGTAATTAGGATTAAAGTCATGATGAGATGCTAAATGAAGGGTCTTGATGTGGCTTACAGGTAAGGGAGACTGCACAGCTGGGTGAGGTTTGCCAGGTGGTTGGGTTTTAAGGTTTACGGGTGTTACAAGAGGAAAAGGGCTAGCAGACAACAAGGGGATGAAGTGGCGCATGGGGATGGTTTGGTTTCTCGGATGTACAAGCAGGCTTAATAAGGTGGGGTAGTGGACAGATGATCGGTAAGGTTACTAAGGGACTGGTTTAAGGCCATATGGTGGTAGGGTGTGGTGATGGTGGTGCGGTGCATGGTGATCGTTTGGTGTCGATGTGCATGTGAGGTGGCTGATTGGTGGAGCAGGTTTGATCAAATGGCTGGGATTTCAAGGAGTTTGATCAGATGGTGTACGGGAATGCTTGATTATAGGTGAACCGAATGGAGTAGGTGTGCATGACAGGTTTAAGCATGGAGGACAGGTGTTTGGGGTGTGGCCAAGTATGATAGGTTCTTGATGTGGTGTTCGGTGGAAGGTAGACATCAGATTGGGTTTGTGTTTGTGAGATCTTAATCTAATGACAGCTGGGGTAAGTGGAGGTTTTGATAATGGAGCCAGGTGTGGGTGTTAAGATGGAGGCTGGTCGATGAGGTTGGTGGATGCAGTGATACTCTTTCAGCAAAGGAGGGGGATAAGGTGACAAGTGGTTATGGTATTGTGGTTTTCATTAGGTAAGTAGTGTTGATGATGGCAGCAAGTGGTATGATTCAATGGTGCATAAGATGGAAGTATGGACAGATTTGGGTAATAGGTAAGCAGGAGGTGGGTAGTGTAACCAGGTGGTGTGGCTCACTGTGCATGGCTTGGCTGGACAGGTGTGACTCATGGGTTTTGAGATTAAGGAAGTCGATTTGTAGGTGATAAAAATAATCAAAGGAAACAAACCAAGGCGCTTACCTAAATTTTGCTCTCCTGGTTCTTCCTTCTCTTATTCTCTCGTCGTTCGTCTCTTCTTCTTCTCTTCCAACTTTTCTTCCTCCTCTCTCCAGCAGCTGTTCTTCTCTCTGAAAACCCTCGGGTCCTCTCCCTATCCGATTCTCCTCTCTTCTTCTGGTTTTTGAGTTCCTCTCCCCTCCTTCCTCTCTTCTCTCTTACTTGCTTTCTATTCTCTCAACTTTCTTTCGTTTTTCATTCTCTATCACAGACTCCCTCTTTCTCGATTTCATTTTCTCTCAATCAGATTCTCTCTTTCTTAATCTCACAGCTCTCTCAACTCTCCATCTCCCTCCCTGGCTACAGTTCTATTCTCTCTCTCTCCTTCATCTCTTTTCTTAGTTTTTCCCCCATCACGTTCTTTAACTTCCCTTCCTTTTTTCCGCTTCCTTCCTTCTGTATTTGCTTCTTTCTTTGTTTTCAGATCTCCCATCTCCTTCCATTTCTGCTCTCCATCTCTCTGATTTTGTTCTCATGCTTTCCTTCCTTTTTTCTTTCATTTCTTTCAATTCTTTCCATTGTAATCTTCTCGGATTTCCTCTTAACATATCCTTTCCTATTCCTCTCACTCAATCTCCCTTCTAACCGAGTCATCTTCTTTCCAATCTTTATTCTTTTCTTATTCTTTCTCAAAATCCTCCCCCTCCATTCACTTTCCTTCTCTTGTCTAATTCTTTCTTTCTTTATTCAATCCCCCTCGATCTCTCCAATCTCTTCTTTTCTTATATTTTTTTTCCTTTTATTTATTCCCTTTCTCGATCCTTCTTTCCATTCTTTTTCTTTGCTTTCCAAAAACAGCCAACCGAGATATGTTCTTTCTTCCTTGGGTTCTTTATTGCCACCTAGCAGCCCAAGATCCTTCCTAGTTCTTACCATGTTGACACCTAGCTTCCTCTTTCATTTTTTTTTTCTTTTCCTTTGACCGAAACCAAACCACTTGGATTCCCCTCTCTCTCCTAAACTAAATCCATGGCCAACCATGATATTATATGTATAATATTATAACATATAATATAAATTAATATATACCATATGATATATAACATTTAATGTGGAATATATAACACATGAGGTGCACTGATTTGGTTTGGACTAGTTTGAGCTGGGTTGACTGGATTTTATCTCTTTTTCTCTCTATCATTTCTCATTTTATGGGCCCATTCTGACTGCAATTCCTCACGGGATTCTCTAGCGATCCCTATCTCAAAAATTCCACATCCACACTATAAAGAATAAAAAATGGAACACATTGGAACTAGAATTCACTGATTTGGACGTGGGGTGACCAAAATATGAATTTCTAAAGATTAAATGGTCATTTCGGCATGTAATTTTGCATGGGGCCCTTCGAAGACCTCCAGAATTTTCCAAGTCCACTTTGAAGAGTATCAAAAATGAAAAATAGCGGCACTTGAATCACCTGATTCGTACGTAGGACGGCCATGATATGTAGAATTAAAATTTTGTCGATAATTCTGCATGACAGCTTGCATGGGACCCACCGGTGGCCTCTACCAGGGATTCTTCACGTCCACTTTGAAGAGGAGTAAAAATAAGGAATATTGAAATTTAAACCACATGATTCAGATGTCGGATGACCAAGATATGATGATTTGAAATTAGATCAAGCCAACTTACTATAATTTGCATGAAAGCCCCTAGGATTATTTATGATAATTTCAGAAACCTCCCTTGAACGTATCATCTGACTAAAATGGTCATATCTTCTTCATTTGGTCTCAAAATTGAATGATTCTAGTCTCATTTTGAAGGTAATTTTATGACCTAGGCATCCATGCAGGTTGCAGCCTATGACCTTGCTATGGGACCTACCAAAAACTACCTCGAGGTTGCAGTTAAAAATTCAAACTTTCACTCATCTCTCTTCCATTGTTGTCTACACACCAGTAGGACTTTGTTAAGCTGGGATGGCAAAAATGGGGTGCTTAAATTTGTCCTTCTTCAGCCAGATTATGAACGATTGGGGCTGAAGAAAAAAGTGGCCCATTTTTGCATTGCTCTGTATGAAATTTGGATTTTGTCATTGCTCCCTTGAACTGATACTGTAACTCCTTTCCTTTTCTCTTCTTCTTTTTTCTTTTTCTTTTTTTTTTTTTTGGAACCTTCACACTGTACAACATATAACTATAGATGCCAAGCTCCTTGAGTAGCGACTTCATCAGGTCTGTGACTTTAGCTCAAGACCTCTCATGATGTAACTGTAACTATCAAGCTCCTTGAGTAGCGACCTCATTAGGTTTTGTGACTTTTCTCAAGACCGCTTGTGACCTAACTGTCAAGCTCCTTGAGTAGTGACCTCATATGGTCTGTGACATTAGCTCAAGATTGGTCATGATGTAGCTGTAACTGTCAAGCTCCTTGAGTAGCAACCTCATTTGGTCTGTGACTTTAGCTCAAGACCGCTTGTAATGTAACTGTAACTGTGCTTTGTGCTTTGGATTTGTAGCCTTTAGATGTGTAGCCTCTAGATGTGTGGCCTCCGGACCAAATTTAGGGTGTCCCAAATTGCCTACGTATCCTTTGGGACCTCTATCCCTCCGAAATCAGGTTCCGCGTAGTTCGGGCTTTTGCAAATCTGAAGACAGGATCTAGGGACACTTCAACCTAAACTCCTATCATTATGTGTTGTGGCTTGCTATAGCGGTCGGATATGGATATTTCCACTCCTTCCCTACCAATGTATGTTGTAGTAGTTAAATATGAACATTTCCACTCCTTCCCTACCAATGTGTACTGTACTCTTTTCTTGTATTTCCTTTCTCTTTGTGCTTTCCTCTTTTGTGCTCTCTTCTTTGTGCTTTCTCTTTCTTTCCTTGATCTATCATTCTTTTTTTTCTTTGCTCTCTTTTCTCTTCTTTTATTCTTGTTCTGCTTTCATTCATTCTTCTTTCTTCTCTGTACTTTCACCTTTCATTCCTTTTCTCTTTTCTTATTTTTTTTTATTCATCTTCCTTCATTTCCAAAATGGGTTGAACTTTTCATAAATATCGAGGTGGCTACCATGGGGCTCAGAACCTGCACTTTGTTCACTAACATTGCTTGGAATCTAAGAGGAACTAGAGAGCATGATTTGATCAACTTTCCTAGGCATGACTTAATCTAGACTAAGAGAAACATGTTTCTTCCCTTTGGAGGGCATTCTAGATATGTTATGCATTCCTGCCAAATTTATATGGGTTTCACTTTGATCAAAAGGGTAACCAGATATTTTAAATGAGGGAAAATGATGACAATGACTCAATTTTATTTTATTTTTTTCAAATTTGTATGGGTCATCTTTCTCTTACATTCAATTGAACTCAGCTAGAGTTTCAAATAGGGGGCTCAGCTAAACTCATGATGTTTGGATAAGTAGATGATTTTGCCCCAGTGTCTAATTTTGCATCTACACACATTGACAGGTAGGCGACTTTTTGAGTCATCAGTAGAAATAACCCTAAGGAGATGCAACCCCACACTAATCTTTAGAAAAATGCCAAACAACGCTTTCTCCTCTTGGAGTCATTCAGATAAAAGAACAAGTTTCAACAAGCTATGCTCAGATGTCGAATCAGTTATAACCACGCCAGGGCCCAAATCTTCTAAGTCTTAGACAAGTATGATGACAAAGGTCCAGATGGACAGATAAGAAACTGTCCAATGGGTCTGCCATTGGGAGAGTGCTTGGTTGTTTATTTAGAATGGCTTGATCTCTACTAGGCGATGCCATTTTATTGGCTAGCAACAAAGGACTTATGGAACTCTTGGACACCGTCGAAATGATGAACAACAGATAGATATTCTAGTCAGATTTATTGAACAAAATTTATGTATCAAAAGATGACATATTCACAAGAGACGATGCTAGAAAGTTTAGCAATGTTTGAAGGAAGAGCATGTAATGTAGACTCTGTGGAAGGCCGTTAGATTGATGAACAGGAGAGAGAGTCTTTAGCCGATAAGAAATCATCCTCTGATGAAAATAAAGTGATGAGACCACCTCCTGTATGGGTGGAATGTAGTGACCAATATCAAAAATCCAGCTCAACACACAACGTGAAACGCAACAAATAATCAGGTCTCTAATAAAGTTCTAGGAAATGGTATCCATATGTTGTTGTGCAAGCACCAATTGTCTTATTGCTCTATAACTGAACTTGTCCATCATCAGGGTTCCAAAGGAGTTGCCCCATGTTTACGCCTTGTGATTGAACTTATCCATTACCAAGATTCCAAATAAAGTTGCCCCATGTTTTTGTACCATAGCCAATCTCATCTATCATTAGAGATCTAAAGGAGAATGCCAACCAACATAATTATTTTTGCACAGCTCTTTTCTCTTTTTTTTCTTTTTCTTTTTTTCTTTTTTTTTCTTCTCTTTTCTTTCTTTCTTTTCTTTCCTTTCTTTCCTCTTTTTTTTTTTTTTTTTTTTTTTTTTGAGCTCATCTTTGACTTTGAGGTTGATCTATAATACGCTTCATGTCTGTACGTATCATGCACTTGTAGAAGACTTAATCACTTGGATTGATGTAAACTTGATGACTCCTTGTGTGTAGACTCATTTTTGTAAAACTAAATAAACCACTTGTATGAGTCTGTAAACGTTATCTGCTTTCAAGCAATACCCCATAAAGCACCTTTTATAAACCGATCAAATGGGGTGACATTTTTTTTATGTACCAACTTGTACCTTTGAGAATGCTTCCATGACTTCAACTTAATCATCTGTAACTTTCATGTGTATGTTGAACTTTTATTTCTTTAAAGGTCAGTGGAATAGAAGTTCAGGTTGTGGCTCATCATCCCGATCGTCATCAGAATTAGAATTGGCAGGGGATACAAAAGAGAAAGAAGTATCAAACTGGGAAGGAATGGATTGGAAGTAGTAAAAGAACTACAATTTATGTCTCAAATGAGATGATTATTGTTCATTTTTTTCAGAGCGTTTTGGACTGGACTTGTCTACAAACATGTTAGACTCGAGCCTAAACATAGATGACCTATCAGATACCAATGGTAGCCAGTTTAGACAAGTAATTCACCGAGTCACCCCAATTAGATACAACATCATTGACGCCAACTTATGATTGGTTGTGGGACCAAATCTCCGTTCAGACTTTCGCTTGTAAGACTCATCACGCCTACCTATCAATAGGTGTTTGACACTTTCCATCCTGAGTTATATCTCTCCTGGGTCTATTAACATCTTGATCTATGCCCCAGTTCGGGTCTGACACCTAGCCAATGCCTCAATTTGGGTTAGATGTATTTCCAATCTTATGCCCCAGTTTGGATGTCATAAAACTCTGACTATACCCTATTTTGGTCCATTGTTCTTTTGGTTTGCCCCATTCTAAATCCATTGACATTTTGGTTATGCCCTAGTTTAGGATGCACTGACAATTTGGTTGTGTCCAAGTTTAGGGTACACTGACATTTTAGTTATGCCCCAGTTTAGGGTGCACTGACATTTTGGTCATGCCCCAGTTTTAGGGTGAATTCGAAATTCATTTCAAGCTACCACAATTTTGGGATCACATGGTCTACCTTTTCATCTTGGATTTTGGGAGGTGGGAGGGGCATTTTTTATGGTTCAAGGGCTACTCCTTTGAGTTTGGGAATTCTGGTCACCTTGGGTGATAAAAGTAATACTTGGGAGTCAAAAACCAACTCCGTCAGTCAAAGTGGCTCAGCCACCAAGGGTTAATGAAATGCTTTTCAATCTCAGTTTTTCCATTTAAATTTGGCATGTCACACCCCAATTCTGGTATAATCGGAATGGTGTGATGAACCGATAATAAACCAACAGTTCAATTAGGATCTCGTATAGGTCGTACCCACCATATCAAACCACACACACATTCCACATTAATAATCAGAGGTAATAAACAAATAAGCAGAAGTCTTACAAATAATGAACTGAGTATCTAACAATGATAATAAATAATTAATTCGATTATCTCCAAAACTCAAGACATAAAAGTAAATAATCCATTACATGTTCCATTAATCAAATATAGCTAAACTAATCAAATATGCACTAGTTACACTTGCATGATGAATCTTGTGCATCTTCAACAGCTTCTATGTCCATGGCGGCAACGTGTCCATACGTCGGCGCATTCATATAATCTTTAATAGTAGGACCTGCATCATCAACTAAAAATATTCGACGTCGAAAGGGTGAGCACACATCACGGCTCAATAAGCAAACAAAACAATGCAACAAACATATGCATGCATTCAATTCATATCTTTGGTCTGGTTTTAAGTTCGCAATGTGCTATAAAAAGGTTTGGTGGTCCCCGTAAATCTATACACGAGTGTGTGAATCCGCCCAATGGATCAAACACCATTGTCATCCCACATGCACCTACCATGGAATAGAGATAGAGCTAAAGTATCTGGATTATACACTGCCAACAGTTCCCCTGATGCCCTACCCATACCAACATGTAAGGCCCAATTGGCGAGGGCTTGCAAACTGGACTCGCAACTAACCAATCCTAATGCCAAACAGTGTATCCAAGGTCTCACCCCAGCATCCCTCAATGCTCCCATAGAGATAGAGCTAAGGCCCCCGACAGAGTCAGAAACCACACGGTCCGAGACCACCTCCCCTGATGCCCTACGACGTAATAGTTATGCTAAGGTAATGGCGATATGATGATATAGCGGGCAAGACTTGAGTGGAGATAGAGCTAGATTCTGGTGACAAGGTCGAAGATCACCATGCCACATCATCGCCCTGATGCTCCACTCGCATCCAACACACCAACCACACACATACATTCACATGCATATTTCTAGCATCATCATCATCATCATGTTATAAATAAACAGAATTAAATATGCATGAACAGAGATATGGGATGACATGTGAGATCCACATTACAAGCATACAAGCATAGAATCAATCATGGTATTGGACTCAATAAGAATAAACAGTTTGTTATTATCCAATTAGTTTAGGTCTTGATCCATCACCTGTTAGTATTACATGATGTCCTTCAAAGCCTTGAAATTCTCTTTGAATTGATTTAACAACCTAAAAGTTATATGAATTTAAGTTAGAGTTCATATGTGACATGTTACAATAGTCGAAAATCGAAACAGAGCACTGATAGGTGTTTGATTAGTCCTATGGTCTCATGCTGTATCGACCTTACTGTCTATGGTCAATACCCTACGGTCGCATATGGTGCGACCGTAGTTGCAATCATATGATTTCTGAAATCTTCCCGAATGCCTATGGTCGATCCTCTGGTCATACTGGTCATGCTATGGTCGACCGTAGCTGTGACCTTGAGATTTTTGGTCACATTCTACATGAAATTTGAGTTCTTCCTGGGTTAATTCTTTTGTTCTTCAATGGGGTTTATTCTAAGGTCATCCTATGGCCATCATTAGTAATTTCTTATCAACCCTAATCATCAAATTCACTCCTCATGGTTCTCCTTGAGATTTTCTCAAGGAAATCACATAGATCATAATAGGCTGATATTGCCTATTATCATAGAAGTCTTATTCCTTAGAGTTTACATCTTTAGAGATTTGTTTCATACCTTTGCCTATGATAGAGAACCAATCTCTTCTCAGCAAATTTTTTTCCTTAGCTTTTTCCTCTTCTCCTTCTCTTCCTTCTCTTCCTTTTCTTTCTCTAGGGTTTACTAATGTTCTAAAAGAGTAAAAAAGGGCTGAGGGATGTCCTTTATATAGAGGAAAACTCTCCATATAAAGTCCTCTTTCAATTAGGAAAGCAATCCCTTAGTTTAGGAAAGTTTTCAAAACTTGGAGTCTGATCTGGGTTCTCACGGTCGATCATACGGTCGCATAAACCGTCGATCGTAGGGTCAAAATCATCGACCATGGGGTTCTGGATTTGAGATTTTTGGTTCCCTTCCTTATGGTTGACCATACCTACCCACGCATGCGACCTTAGGTATGTTTTTAGTGTTTTTAACTCGATTCTCATACCTGGTTTGTGATCTATCTTCACATGCTCGGTCCACGTGGCCCAGGAATGATGGGAAGACCTGGCACGACACGGTTAGACCAAGTTAGTGGAGTGCGGATCTTACAACTCCCCCCTCTTATATTAATTTTGTCCTCAAAATTTGCACGTACTGAGTCGAATAGGTGAGGATATTGCTTCCGCATAGCATTCTCTTCTTCCCATGTAACTTCTTCTACATTTTGGCTTCTCCAAGTAACCTTAACGTAGTAAATGTTGTAGTTGAGAAAACCTTACACCTTCTGGCTAGTGATCTCAAAAGGTACTACTTCGAACGTTAAATCTTCAGTCAAATCCGGTAGATCCGTTGTTATCACGTGTGTTGGATCTCTAACGAACTTCTTCAGTAACGAGATATGAAATACATCATGCACACTTGACATGGATGGTGGTAGTGCTAACTGATATGCTATTTTTCCACGTCTATGTAAAACTTCATAAGGTCCAATATAACTAGGACACAAATTTCTCTTCTGTCCAAACCTTTTCAAACCACGCATAGGAGATTTTTTCAGAAATACCTTATCACCTATGGTGAATTCAAGATCTCTACGTCGATTATCTACATATTGCTTCTGACGGTTCTGAGCTATTCGGACTCTTTCCTTGATAATGTCGACTACTCGACAAGTCTCTTCAACAAACTCTGGTCCAATAATACTCCGTTCTACAACTTCTTTCCAAAACAAAGGAGTTCGACATTTCCTACTACACAGTGCTTCATAGAGTGATATCTGTATAGTCGCTTGATAGCTGTTGTTATATAAAACTCAATCAATGATAATTTCTCATCCCATTATCCTTTGAAATCAATGACACAAGCTCGGAGCATGTCTTCTAAAATCTGAATAGTAGGCTCCGACTGTCCGTCTGTTTGAAGATGGAATGCAGTATTAAAATTCAATGTTATACCCATAGCCTTCTGTAATCCTTTCTAAAACTTTGAGGTAAAGCGTGGGTCTCTATCGGATACAATGCTTTCAAGTACATCATGTAATTGGTCAATATTGTCTACATAAAGCTTAGCTAACCTCTCTAAGGTATACTGAGGTCGTATAGCTATGATACGAGCGGTCTTGGTCAAACGATCCATAATCACCCAGACCGCGTCAACTACTCAGGGAGTCAATGGTCACTCGGTGACGAAGTCCATAGTGATGCAGTCACATTTCCATACTGGTTCTGGCAGTAGCTGCAATAATCCTGTAGGTCTTTGCCTTTCAGCCTTTACTTGCTGACAATTCAAGCAATGAGATACAAATTTAGCTACATCCGCTTTCATTCCTCTCCACCAATATAGTTTCTTCAGATCATGATATATCTTTGTACTTCCAGGATATACCGAATAAATGGTGGTGTGAGCTTCCTTCATTAGTCTGTGTCTAATATCCAAGTCTTCATTTTCAGGAACATATACCCTTCCTTTATATTTTAGTACCTTTTCAACGTCCAAGGTGAACTCAGGAGTAGTCCTACCTTTTTTTGAGGTCTTCTTGCACCGTTCTTAGATAAGGGTCTGATTTAATAACGGCTTTCACTTCGTCTAATAGATCAGGTACAATCTTCAATGTAGCAAACATGTTTGAGAATAGATGAATAAACCCTTGGTCAGTTGATTCATTCGGAATATCAATCATGAACTACACTTTACCCTAATTAAATACTCTCCCTGTGACACATTCCACAGCATTTGCACTAACTTATTCTTGGGATTATGTCATTGCTTTCCTGCTTAGTGCATCAGCAACTACATTAGATATTCCTAGATGATACTAGATATTGCAATCATAATCCTTCAATAATTCCAGCCATCTTCTTTGTCTCATGTTCAACTCCTTCTGATAAAAAAGATGAGTGAGACTCTTATGATCTAATTTAATTTGAAATTTTTCTCCATACAAATAATGTTTCCATATCTTAACAGCATGTACTACTGTTGCTAATTTCAAGTCATGAGTAGGATAGTTCTTCTCATGTGTCTTCAGTTGTCTTGAGGCATACACAATTACTTGTTCTCCTTGCATAAGCACACATCCTAAACCTAACCTAGATGCATCAGTGTACCAGATAAATGGTTGTCCTAGGATCGAAATAGTCAAGATGGGAGCTGATATCAATCTAGCCTTCAATGTTTGAAAACACTCTTCACATTTATCTGTCCAAACTAACTTTTCTCCTTTCTTTGTCAGACTGGTTAGAGGTACGGTGATTATAGAGTAATCTTCCACGAATCTTCGATAATAACCAACTAAACCTAGAAAACTTTCGATTTTTACAATAGTCTTAGGTGCTTCCCATTTCAAAATGACTTCAATCTTGCTAGGATCCACTTTAATTCCTTCAGCGGATACAACATGGTCTAAGAAAGCGACTTCATTTAGCCAGAACTCACACTTTGTAAATTTTGCATAAAGCTTCTCTCTTAGTCGCTGCAGAGCGGCTCTTAGATTTGTGACATGAGAGTTTCTTTGTCCTTGGAGTAGACTAGTATGTCGTCAATGAATACAATGACTGACGTATCCAACATATCATGGAATACCCGATTCATGAGTTCCATAAAAGTTACGGCTGCATTAGTCAATCTAAAAGACATGATTAAAAATTCATAATGTCCATATCTGGTTCTGAATGCTGTCTTCAGAATATCACCTTCAATAATCTTCAACTTATGGTATCCTAATCAAAGATCAATTTTGGAGAACACTTTGGCACCTTGCAACTGATCAAATAAGTCATCGATCCGAGGCAACGGGTACCAATTCTTGATTGTAAGCTTATTCAATTCTTGATAATCTATACACAGTCGAACGCTACCATCCTTCTTTTTCACTAACAATACTAGCGCTCCCCATGGTGATATGCTGGGTCTGATATAACCCTTGTCCAGTAATTCCAGTAATTATACCTTTAGTTCCTTCAGTTCAGTAGGAGCCATTAGATAGGGTGCTTTCAATACTAGTGCAGCTCCAAGTATAAGATCTATAACGAACTCTGTCGCTTGGTCGGGCGGTAGTCCTGCTAGTTCCTCAGGAAATACATCTAAAAATTTACGCACAACTTTAATATCCTCCATTTGTGGTGCTTCCTTGGTGTGGTCGACCACGAATACTAGATACCCAATTCCTCCTTCCTCGAGGCATTTTCTAGCCCTCAATGTAGAGAGAATGAGTTTTCATTTACGGGGAAGTTTGGTTCCCATAAAACTAAACTCTGCTCCTTCCTTGTCTTTAAATGTCAATTTCTTTTCTCACATAATAGGTTTGCAGAGTGTCGAGCTAACCAATCCATTCCCAAGATAACGTCAAAGTCTTCCATCTCGAGTTGAATTAAGGTTGCATCCAAAATCTTCTCGTCGATAAGAACTGGACATGGTCTATAATCTTTGTCTAGTTCCACTTCTAATCCCATAGGTGATCATACAAGCAATTTGTAGTCTAAAGGTCTGAGGGATAGATTTAATTTCTTTCCAAATGACACAGATATAAAAGAATGAGTAGCTCCAGAGTCAAAGAGTACTATGGCGGGTAAGCTATTAATAGGTATGATACCTATGATTTGATTTAATTTAGTCTACATGTTCACACAAGGTAGTATAAAACGAAAGGTTCAGGTACCTGTGACCACATCAGGCGATGCGGTATAAAATTTTTCCTTGCTGTAGTTGCTTCCTTGGCTTAGGACACTCTCTTGAATAATGTCCTACTTGATCACAATTGAAACATTTGACTCCAGCATTACTTTGCTTCTGTTGAGGTTGGGCTATCGGAGTAGTCTTGGCTGCAGCAATGAAGCCTTGAGTACGGAAGGGTTTAAATGTCTTTGAGTTCCCTCCGTTGTATGAGTTTCCATTGGGCCTTTTAATATCTCTGTTCTGAGCAAAATAACTTTCCCTCTGGCTCGATTCTAGTACTCGAGCTATCTGTATAGCTTCATTATAAATCTTCTTTTCCAATCCCAATACATGCTCACGGATGCTCCCCTTAAGTCCCATAATGAACCTTTGGGTTTTGATATTTTCCTCCTGCATGCTAGAGGGAGCAAAGAAAAATAATTCTTCATAACACTATTGATATGCATCTACAGTCATTTGTCCTTGATATAGACTCAGAAACTCCTTTTCCATTTGATCTCTAAAACTCCTGGGAAAATACTTCTCGAAGAAAGCTTCTTTATAGATAGCCCAGGTCAGTTGGGCGTGCTTTGTCAACAGATAACTCCAAGTAGATTTCCACCAATGGTGCGCATTACCTTTCAGCATAAAAGTGTCACATAATACCTTCTCTTCTTCATTTATAGTCATCATCATAAAGTTTCTTTCCATCTCATCGATCCAGTGAGCTGACCATAACGGATCTGATGGCTTGCCTATAAATTCCTTCAGCTTCAACTTTAGAAAACACTTGATCAATCTGGAGTGATCAAGCTGATACTGTACATATGCTCCATACATAGGCAGTTGCTACTGATATTTACCTTGGTTATACCCGTCTTGCGGTGCTTCAGGGTTTTGCACTGGGCCTTGTACTGCTGGTGTTTGTGGTGCTTGAGGTACAGTGTTGCTACCACCAGGTGCAGTACTACCTTGTTTTGCAGGTAGAGGTGTTGTGTTTGTAGCTAAGAAAATAATTCCCATTGCAGCTTGCATGTTGGCTTACACTTGTTGTATTTGCTACATTGGTTGTGCTAAATTCATTACCGCAGTAGCCAAATCTATAGGTGGTGCAGGTAGGTTAGTTGGGTTGGCTTGGGTATGCACATTCTGAGGTGCAGTATTTTGAGTTCCAATATTTCCTTCCTATCCTTGTTGACCCTCATTGTCATTAGTCTCCATAGGTAGTGGAGATGGGTTTGCATTTTATCTCCTTCTACTTACTCTGCATCTAGCCATTTAAACTCTTGGTTGAATGGTACTTGGAAAGGTTATACATGTGAGACAAGATATGATGGTAGCATTGGGTTAGTTTCACAATGGAAGGCGAGAGAAAAACAAAATCAATAGGCAAAAGTTCAAGAAGAATCAAAATACAGATAACAATCATTTATATGGTCGATGGCCTACGGTCGCATGTTGTGCCACCATAGGTTTGACCTTCAAAATCCTGGCAACTTACCGAGACCCTATGGTCGATCATACGGTCAATGGTTTTGGTCGAATTGTGCGACCGTATGATTCAAAATCAGGTTTTTAAACCTGTTTTTCAAAATTTTTCCCACTCATTCTCCTTCTTTCTCCTACGGTCTCTACTCAACTCGCTACCAGTGAGTTGCTACAGTGTCGACCATACCAACTTGGTGATTTTTCCATCGATCAACATCCATCACTCCATTCCTTGAGGTATGTTCTCTACTTTGCTCCATTTTTAAGCTTTCTTACCTAGGGTTTTTGCTATTTGTAGGGTTTTCTTCTAATTAATATTTTTTTGATCTTAAAAATTTATTTTTTATTGGGGGCTTTTGCTATTGGCCACCCAATGGATGAAAGCCCTCAAGAAAATTTGAGTTTCATCAGTTAGTTTAGTATAAACTTGAAAATTCTCATTCTTGACCTAAATTTTGGGGTTTTTCCCAATTATCAAAATTTCTTCAAATTTGACATACCTAGTTTAAATTTTCGATTGTATGAGCCTTGCAGGATGGTTTGGGACCTATGTAAGTCCTCCTGCCCAAATGTTTGGGTAAAAAGTGAGGCTTTTTCCATTTTACATCGTTATGCTGTCAAATTTCTCAAATTTATCTAACTTGTTTTCTTATTTTCTTCTCTTGCAGTTATTTTGGTTCACACTAAGGTTCCTTGAGTTCATGACCCACGACGCTTCAGGTCCATTTAAGCAAAGGTGCGATACCCTTGGTTTAACCGGAAGAAAGTTGAAGGGGGTCGGTGTGTGAACCTAGCCCATTTAGCCCTGTTTGATGTGGAAAGGGCGTTCGGTGATATGGATTGACTTCCAGTGATCTTGTACGAGGCTTGCACTCACCCGAACTTGGCCAAACAGTTCTACTGTCACCTATTGGTAGAGGGTGACTTAGAAGATGTTGACAGGGGTAGAGAGCTTTGGATCACCAGCTGGGTGAAAGGGGTTTCGATCTCTTTCAACTGTCAGGAGTTGGCTGATCTCCTAGGCATTTCCAACAATGGTCAGTTGGTTTACTGCGCACCCAGGGAGCCACAGTTTCTATCTACACAGGTGCATGCATAAATAGATAGCCAGATTCTTTGGGATGACCGCTAGGAGATGAAAACAGTCAACCTGCGTCCAGAGCCATAGGTTTACTGTAAGATTATCCAGCATAATCTTATTCCCTAGGGCGAACACTACGAGATGATCTCATAGCTGACTCAGTACCTGCTGTATTGTATCTGTACTAGGCATCCTGTCTGCCTCCCATATATTATTTTTCGGACTATGCACAGAGCTACGTTGCCTGACTCGAGAGGTAACTTGCCCTATGGGCGGCTGATCTCTACCTTGCTCACTCGTCTACAGGTGGACCTAGTAGATGAGAGGATCCTTGAGGACACCTTCTCAGCTGACATTGATTGGGAGGCCATCAGCAGGATGGGCATAAGAGAGATACAGGTCAGTGCTGATTAGAGGAATGCTATGAGACGTCCTCTCACTCGAGTAGCGACAACAGATGCAGAAACGGCAGCAGTAGCAGCAGCAGAGGTAGCAGCAGAGGTACACGAGGAGGATGATGATCGGATGTACACGGATGTGGATGCCATACCTCCTCTATCGCCACAACATTCTACTAGAGCTGGCCCTTCTAAGGCTTCTCATTCAACTGGCCCTTTACGCCCACCACCAGATGACATGATGGGGCTGTTACGTGTGATTAGAGAGGCTCAGCGCATGACTGATTGGAGAGTATGAGAGCTTCTAGATGCCCAGCGCTCTATAGACCAGCGGGTAGTAAATTTGACAGTTAGTCTCTGAGTGACTCAGACTCAGGTGGCCTGGCTCGCGAAAGTATATGCTGAGGACTACGATAGAGATTGTGAGGCACCTCCTCCTCCAGCACCTCCAGCTCTATGATTGTTATTTATATCTTTTTTCCCTTTCATACTACAGAGTAACTGTCTGGATTGTGGAGTGTACTCTGATTTAGATGTACATTTGTCTTATTCCCATTTGGATATATATATATATATATATATATATATATATATATATATATTGGTTTTCCCTTTACATATGTGCATTATTCTCTTTCTTAGTTTATGTCTCATACAATACAGGTGCTTATGGTGTGTTCTTATTACAACTTTTAAATTTTATCCTAACTCAGTTCATGACTCATGTAGAAGTAGTTAGGTCAAAGGGTAGAACCTGAGATGCTCTGATACCAAGTTGTCACACCCCAACTCTAGTCTAACCAGAATGGTGTGATGAACCGCCAATAAACTGATGGTTCACCTAGGATCTTGTATAGGTCGTAACCACCATATCAAACCAAACACACATTCCATATTAATAATCAGAGATAATAAACAAATAAACGGAAGTCTTATAGATAATGAACTAAGAGCCTAACAGTGATAAACAAGTATTTAATCCAATTATCTCCAAACCAAGAAACATAAAAATAACTAATCAATTACATATTTGATGTCAAAATTATAACTAAACTTAAGCAAAAACACATTGGTTGCACTCGCATGATGAATCATGCACATATTCTTCAGCTTCTACCTCTATCGCAGTAACGTGTCCATACGTCGGCACATTCATATATTCTTCAACGGTAGGACTTGCATCATCAACTAAAAATATTCGACGTCAAAAGGGTGAGCACACATCATGGCTCAGTGAGCAGACAAAACAATGCAATAAACATATTCATGCATTCAATTCATATCTTTGGTCTGGTTTATAAGTTTGCAATATACTATAGAAAGGTTTGGTGGCCGCCGCACCTCTATACACTAGTGTGTGAATCCACCAAATGAATCAAACACCATTACCGTCCCACATGCACCCACCATAGAATAGAGATAGAGGTAAACTGTCTAGATCAAACATTGCCAACACTTTCCCTGATGCCCTATCCATACCAACACGTAAGCCCCTATTGGCGAGGGCTTGCAAACTGGGCTCGCAACTAAACAATCCTAATGTCAAACAGTGTATCCAGGGCTTCAACCCAGCATCCCTCAATACGTCCATAGAGATAGAGCTAAGGCCTCCCGACAGAGTCAGAGACTATACGGTCCGAGACCACCTCCCCTGATGCCCTACGACATAATAGTTCTGCTAAGGTCATGGCAATATGATGATGTTAGTGGGAAAGACTTGAGTAGAGATAGAGCTAGAGTCTAGTGACGAGGTCGAAGACTACCATGTCACATCCTCCCCTTGATGCTCCACTCGCATCCAACACACCAACCACACACATACATTCACATGCCTATTCCTAGCATCATCATCATCATCATGTTATAAATAAATGGAATTAAATATGCATGAACAGTAATAGTAGGAATATTGGATGACATGTGAGATGCACATTACAAGCATACAAGCATAGAATCAATCATGACATTAGACTCAATAAAAATAAACAGTTTGTTATTATCCAATTAGTTTAGGTCTTGTTCCCTCACCTGTTAGCAATACTCGATGTCCCTCCAAGCCTTGAAATTCTCTTTGAATTGATTTAACAACCTAAAAGTTATATGAATTTAAGTTAGGGTTCATATGTGACATGTTATAGTAGTTAAAAATCAAAACAGAGCACTGATAGGTGTCTGATTAGTCCTATGGTCTCATGCTGTATCGACCTTACTGTCTACGGTTGATACCCTACGGTCACATATGGTGAGACCGTAGTTGTGACCATATGATTTCTAAAATTTTTCTGAATGGCTATGGTTGATCCTCTGGTCATACTGATCATGCTATGATCGACCATAGCAGTGACATTGAGATTTTTTATCACAGTCTACACGAAATTCAAGTTCTTCCTGAGTCAATTCTTCTATACTTCAATGAGGTTTATTCTAAGGTCATCCTATGGCCATCATTAGTAATTTCTTATCAACCCTAATCATCAAATTCACTCCTCATGGTTCTCCTTGGGATTTTCTCAAGGAAATCACATAGATCATAATAGGTTGATATTGCCAATCTTTTATAGAAGTCTTATTCCTTAGAATTTTACATCTCTAGAGGTTCATTTCATACCATTTCCTATGATAGAGAGTCAATCTCTTCTCAGGAAATTCTTTTCCTTAGATTTTCCTCTTATCTTTCTCTTTCATCTCTTCCTTCTCTTTCTCTAGGGTTTACTAATGTTCTAAAAGAGTGAAAAAGGGCTGAGGATTGTCCTTTATATAGAGGAAAACTCTCCATATAAAGTCCTCTTTCAATTAGTTTAGGAAAGTTTCCAAAACTCAGAGTCTGATCTGGGTTCTCAAGATCAATCATACGTTCGCATAAACCATCGACCGTAGGGTCAAAATCATCGATCGTGGGGTTCTAGATTTGAGATTTTTGGTTCCCTTCCTTATGGTCGACCATACGTACCCAGGCATGCGACCTTAGGTATGTTTTTATTGTTTTTAACTCGATTCTCATACTTATTTTGTGATCTATCTTCACACGCTCGATCCACTTGGTCCAAGAATGATGGAAAGACCTGGCACGACACGGTTAGACAATGTTAGTAGAGTGCAGGTCTTATACACATACATTCACATGCCTATTCCTAGCATTATCATCATCATCATGTTATAAATAAACGAAATTAAATATGCATGAACAGTAATAGCAGGTATATTGGATGACATGTGAGATGCATATTACAAGCATACAAACATAAAATCAATCATGGTATTAAACTTAATAAAAATAAATAGTTTGTTATTATCCAATTAGTTTAGGTCTTGGTCTCTCACCTGTTAACAATACTCGATCTCCTTCCAAGCCTTGAAATTCTCTTTGAGTTGATTTAACAACCTAAAAGTTATATGAATTTAAGTTAGGGTTCACATGTAACATGTTACAGTAGTCGAAAATCAAAATAGAGTATTGATAGGTGTCTGATTGGTCCTATGGTCTCATACTATATCGACCTTACTGCCTACGATCGATACCCTATAGTCGCATATGGTGTGATCGTAACTGCAACCATATGGTTTCTAGATCTTCCTGAATGCTTATGGTCGATCCTCTAGTCATGCTAGTCATGCTATGGTCAACCATAGCTGCGATCTTAAGATTTCTGGTCATAGACTACATGTAATTCGAGTTCTTCCTAGGTCAAATCCTCTACTCTTCAATTGGATTTATTCTAAGGTCATCATATGGCCATCATTAGTAGTTTTTTATCAACCCTAATCATCAAACTCACTCCTCATGGTTCTCCTTGAGATTTTCTCAAAGAAATCACATGGATCATAATAGATTGATATTGCCTATCTTCCATAGAAGTCTTATTCCTTAGAGTTTACATCTCTAGAGATTCAATTCATACCTTTGCCTGTGATAGAGAGCCAATCTCTTCTCAGCAAATTCCTTTCCTTAGCTTTTTCTTCTTCTATTTCTCTTCCTTCTCTTTCTCTAGGGTTTACTAATATTCTAAAAGAGTAAAAATGGGCTGACAGATGTCCTTTATATAGAGTCAAACTCTCCATATAGAGTCCTCTTTCAATTAGGAAAGAAATCCCTTAGTTTAGGAAAGTTTCCAAAACTCAGAGTCTGATCTGGGGTCTCACGGTCAATGGCTAAGGTTACAGAACCCATCAAACGTAGGGTCAAAATCATCAACCGTAGGGTCATTGATCAGTGACCATTGTTTCTTTCCATATGGTCGACCGTACCTACCCAGGTATGCGACCATATGTATACTGTTTTGGGTACTGAGTTGATTTTTATACCTGGTTTGTGATCTATCTTCACACGCTCGGTCCACTTGGTCAGGAATGATGAGAAGACCTGGCACGACATGATTAAACTAAGTTAATAGAGTACGGGTCTTACATGGCAGGTGTGTTAACATGGGAAAGAAACATGTATCTCTCAGAATCTGTGATTCAACTTTTTAACCTCTTGGATTACTTAACTCCGATCTTAGAATTTCAATTCCGCTGTGAAATATTTAGGCTCTCAATACACTGTCTTCCAACCATTCCAACACTTTGAGGTACAAAAGTCCTCCTTATGAAGATGAATCAAGACATGAACCGGTGACGATGAGACATTCCTATGAGTGGATGTAATAAGAGTGGATGCTTTGTCTATTCATTCAGGTATTCTCTCATGTCTGAACTTTTATGGATGTCTAAATTGTATCATCTAATTTGACAATCATATCCTCCCTAGATCAGCCTTCTTTTTTTTTGTTTTTGTTTTTTTTTTTTTTTTTGGGTTTTTTTTTTGTCCTAAATAAACAATGAACAAAGGTTAAAACTTGGAAGTGATTGGACACGAAAAGAATACACCTACACATACAAGCTGACTCGACCAAACAAAGTTAGCTCCTTCATGAAAACCGTCCATTAAACATTATCTATAACAATTTAGTTGTATTTGAATGACCCAGTGATTGACCTCAAAGCCTTAAGATTCCATATGGATCATTGTAGCACCAAGGTTTGATCATGTGGTTCAGTAAATTCCAATAAATTGAAGCGAAAATGCTTATTTGTAGTTTTCTTGAAGGATGACAAAAGCGGTTCATGATTGAAAAAACCGATAGATTTCAACTGAATCACTGTATCTATGTCGTGACGAAGATTTTCTGATCATTTTTTGAGATTGACGTATCAACAATGAATAAATTAGCGCAATGAGTTTTATATGATGGAGAGCATGAACAGACCGCCCATACTAATGTGTATGCGGGTATACATAACTCTCACGCTCCCAACGAGTGAGAGACAAGAATACTCAAGTATGGATCCAAACATGTTGACAAGTCAAGGACAAAAAATGGGCAGAACTTTGACATATATATTAGAAAAGAGAGAGGAAAGAGAATGGGAGAAAGAAAAAAGAAAAGAGAGATAAATAAAAGAAAAAAGAAAAGGAAAAAAAAAGATTCCCCTTTACGTTTTCTAGAAAGAAAACGTGAAAGAGAGAGGGAGAAAGAAAAAAAAAGGAAGGAAAGAGGAAAGAAAGAAAAAAAAAAAAGGAAATATTTTCTAAGAAAGAAAACGTGAAAAGAGAGGGAAAAAATGAAGGAAAAGAAGGAAGAAGAAAAGGAAAGAAGAAAGAAAGGAAAGAGAGAATGAATTTTCTAGAAGAAGGAAAGAGAGAAAGGAAAGAGAGAAGGGATTTTCTAGATGAAGAATGAGGAGAAAAAGGAAAGAAAGGAAGAAGAAAAAATGTGGGAAGGAAGAAAAGAAAGGAAAAAAGAAAAAAATGGAAAGAAAGGATTTTCTAGAAGAAAAAAAAAAGAAGAAAAGGAAGGAAGAGAGAAGAAGGAAAGAGGAAGAGAGGATTTTCTAGAAGAGGGAGAGAGACAAACGTGTAGAATAGAGAGGGAGAAGAGAAAAGGGAAGGAAGAGAAGAAATGAAACAAGAAAAAAGGAAGAAAAAAAGATATTTCTAGAAAAAGAAGAAAGAAAAGAAGGATCTTCTAGAAAATGAGAGAAAAAATATAAATAGGCAAGAGAAGAGAGAGGAGGGGCTCTTTTTCCAGACCATAGAGAGAGGAGAACGTGAGTGAGGGAGAGGAGAACGTGAGTGAGAGAGAGAAAATGTGAGAGAGGGAGAAAGAAAGAGAGAGAAAAGAGAAAAGAGAAAAGAAAGAAAAGAGAAGAAGAAAAGAGAGAAAGAAAAGAAGAAAAGAGAAGCAGAAGAGAGGAGAATGAGGATTCGCATTCAAAGGGGGTTGATACAACCTCTAATCACCCTTCATCGATGAATTCGCTTGATTTGAGCACAAGGTTAGTACTCTAAACAAATTTTAGAGGTCGTTAGAATGCTCGAATGCCAATTTTGCTTGAAAAATACTAATTTTCATGAAATCTCAATCATGAATGCTCTATTACATGCTTGTTAATGTTAGGATGCCTATGTCTAACATTTTTCATGAATGATAATTTGTCTACGCTCTTCAATGATAAATTTTTAAATGATATACAATGATGTTTGATGTTTTTACAAATTTCATAAAGTGGTTTTCTGATCTGAAAATTTTAGATTTAGGATTCAAACTTAGGACGTACATCACATGTATTTTTCTAAGATTTTGAAGCCCAATTTTTTATGAGAGTCTCTCTGATATGTTAGAAGACTATCCTAAAAATTTTGTTCCATTTGGAATTGGGAAAATATATCAAAAAATTTGTCTTTGACATTGCTATTTTTCTCGGATGTAATGCAATCCTCCATCAGAAAGTTTCCAGACAAAGGTCTTATGGCCATAATCAGAAAATCAACTTAATATGAACTTTTTAGACATAAAAGTCTTCTAAAACATGGCACTGGTCAATTTTTTTTTGAATTGATATCAATTTTTAAGTGCATAGTGCTCTGATTTTGAGTCTGTCATGATGTACTGATTTGCATGATTGAAAAGAGTCATTTTTCACAAAGAAAATATACTGTTTTAACTTGTTTTTCTTGATGAAATTTTAGATCAGACAGTTATCTACATAGACATATGTCTGTATTTAATTTTCATTAAGAATATAATTTTATTTGGAATTTATGGTGCAATTGGTCAAAAATCTGGAACAGATTTGACTAGTGCACATGTTCGGTCTTAGGGCATATCTTTGACCTGTTTTTGCTTTCTTTTGGGATTCAAATCCTTGATATGAAATAATATATTAAGTTATATTTCTATGAAAAAATGTTGAGCTTAATTTGAGTTTCGGAAGACCTATGTATGGTCATTCTTGTGTAATGTGACAAATCTAAATACAGTTCATAGTTCTGTCCATTATCTGAAACCTTGTGTCACAATTTTGATAGTTTTGAGTCATTAATCTTCCCAAATTTCTTCATAAAAGTTACAATTTTTTCAAAGAACATTGAACATATATTTTTTTTTTGATAATTTTGTACTTTTCAAAAAATAAAAGGGTTTCATTGATGTCTCATTCATTATAACATCAATGATTGTTTAAGTGAATTCTACCATATTTGGATAAATGGTTATATTTGGAGCATTCATATTCTTTGTTTGGATTGTACATACCATGTTTGCCACATTCCATTTATTGCTATTTTTGTTAGAATAGATAAATTTTTATCATATTTTAACAAAATCTTAATAATTACTATTTTTAAGTCTTACTATGCTTAGAAAATAGCATATAATATCTTTTCTTTTTTTGAAATATTCATGTCATATATGCATTCTAATTGGTACTTACCATATTGATATATAGATACATATTAGATCTTGCATATTAGATCTTGCCATATTAGATCTTGCCATGCTTAGATCTTACCATATTAGGTTCTTGCCTTATTTGCAATACATGCCATATTAGGGAGATTTTCATAGTCTTACTATATGATATGATAGTTACCATAAATATCATACATGCCATGCTTAGAATATTTTTTTTTTGGTAATAATTTAATTTATACTGCACCCTAGTTGAACTGCCATATATGTACACCTAGCAAACATATTAGGTGTGAGGACGTGCATTTAGGCACCCACATTCGTGGGAAGGGCATAATGGGAATAATAAAAACCTTAATAAAGAAAAAAATACTTTGCCAAACCTTTCAAAATTAGAATTCAGGATGAAAAGGGTAACTCAGAACGATTTCCACCTCTCAGTAAACCCTAAACCTAGAATAGGTTCTCAATCCTAAACCTAGAATAGGTTCTAAACCCTAAACCTAGAATAAGTTCCCTAGAACAGGTTATTAGCCCGAACTACATGGATTCTGATTTCTAGGGCAAACCCTAGGATACGTAGGCTATTTGGGAGAAACCCAAATTCAGATCCACATTTTAGTCCACTCGGACTATCCATAGATCTACTAGGATATTTACCCAAATAGGGTCATCCAGGTTCGAACTACGTGGATTCTGATTCCTAAGGCAAACCCTAGGATACGTAGGCCATTTGGGAGAATCCCAAATTCGGATCCACACCTTAGTCCACTCGGACTATCCATAGATTCACTAGGATATCCATCCATATTTTGACCCATAAAGGGTTATCCATATTTTGACCCAAATAGGATTATCCACATTCCAAACGGGTTATCCACATTTCAACCCAGATAGGGTTATCTACATTCCAACCCAGAAAGGGTTATCCACATTTTGACCCAGAATGGGTTATCCACATTCCAACCCAGAATAGGTTATCCATATTTTTACCCAGATAAGGGTTATCCACTCTTAGATCCACTAGGACTATCTATCAGTTCGCATGGACTATCCAGATCCTAACCCATAGGATTTCTTAGCCTTTCAAGCATAAACTTCAACTTGAACAAAGAATTTAATCATGCATAAGCATAAATCACAACCATAAACTTTAATCACACCTGAACTACGATGGAGAACTTGATTTTTGGAATAATTTCATAATACGTAGGCAATCTGATGGATACAAATTCGGTTCAATGATATCAAACCACTTGGTTTGGTTCGGTTTAACAGATAGAGTCTAGCATAGGAATAGTATAGGAGATCGATTTTGATCGGACGGTTTGGGTGCCTAACCCCTTCCCATAACCGTAACCTGACGCTTACCCAAATCTCTAATGGACCAGAAATCCAATCTAAGGGTCATGAGTCAATCGAAGTTTTACCTTAGGGTGAGATTTTACATTTCTAAGGTCCTAGACCTTAATCTAGGTGGCGACTTCCAAAGATTTTCATCTTTGTCCTCACACATGGGTCCCTCGATTCCCTTTGATATACCATGATGCAGAAAGTCAAGCAACATAGAGTAGCGATGACGCCTCCCCTAGTGGACCCAAGAAACAATCGTCAGAGGCTCTCATCGGTCGTGACCCCTATAAGGTACGTGTCAAGGATGTGCTTTTTGCCTTTTGGGCAATCCCATATGCATGAGGACCCAGGTCGCCTAATGGCATGATGTGTGACTGAACCCATACCCCCCAAAGTAATTTGTGTACAAACAATAAATATAGTACCCTAGATCTAGCATCCAATGTCAAGTAATCAATATAAGAAAAATATCCTAAGAGTCTGAATAAGAATCCCAAGTGGAGTCGCCACTATGAGGACAATGTGGAAATGATATCCTCCTCGGGATAAATATGTATCAATGAAGATCAATGTTTTATTGGAGTCGCCACCTAGATTAAGGTCTAGGACCTATAAAAATATAGCATCACCCTAAGGTAAGACTTCTATTGACTCATGACCCAATGTATCAGTTCTTTGGTCTGCAAGAGATCGGGTAAGTATTCAGGCTACGGTTATGGGAAGGTGTTAGGCACCCAAACCGTTCGATCAAGATCGACCTCCCAAACTTTCCTTAAACATTAATTTTGACTATGATTCGTCAACTGGATGACTAGGGTTCAAGCGAGGGAATCCTAAACCAAGTTGCTAAGTTATTCTAACATATGGTTCAGCCAATCATGTTCCAAAGCAAATAAACAAATAATGTATAGTATTATATAGTGAACCAGACCAAAGATGGTTTGGTCTTGGACTGAATTTGAGACGTCCATCTCAAACTGCCTACGTATTCTAATCCTGAAAATCAAGTCCAAAACGTAGTTCGAAATGGGTTTTGTGATTAAAGATTATGAAAGTGGTTTACGCTTGTGCTTCAATTAGATTCTTTGTTCATGTTGAAGTTAATGCTTGAATGGATGATTCATGGGTGGCTTTGTATCGTATTTGGGACTCCCAAATTACCTACATATTCTAGAGTTTGCCCTCGAAATCAAGTCCGATGTAGTTCGAAAGGCTTGTGAGAGTAGGTTTTGGAATGTGTACTAAATTCCTATCATTTTTGTCAATAGAATTTAGGGATTAGACCTAAACTCCTAACATTTTTTGTCAAGTATTGTACAAACTAGGAACTTATTTCAAATTCTATCATATTATACCAAAATGGCCATAAGTAGGTCCTCTGTAACTCAAATTAAGCCTTTTTTTTTCACAAAAAGTTGACTTGACATGCTACATTTCATCTGAAGGGGTCGAGTCCTAACAGATAACACATATGGGTCAAAAATATTGCACAATTCAGTGCACAAGCATGGTCATAGATTCTGTCACCCTGTACCACAATGGGCATATGGAGACCTAAATATATTAGAATTAACCTCAAAACATACCCCTAGAAATAAGATTTAGAAATCTAACTTTTGCCTTAAAGCATCTAATCCCAACAGGGGACAAAACTAGGTCAAATGAATACCACAAGTATGGATATGTGCATTGGTCAATTCTATTCCAGATTTTTTACCAGTTGCACCATAAATTTCGTATAAAATCAAACAATTAATGACAGTTAAATCAAAACATATGCCCATGTAGATAATTGATAGATCTAAAATTTTATCAAGAAAACAAGTGCAAAAAGAATATTCTCATTGTGAAAAAAAAAACTTTTCAGTCATGCCAATCAGTATATCCTAATTGATTCAAAAAACAGAGCACTATGCACTTCAAAAATCATATCAATTCAATGAAAAATTAAAAAAATATGAAACTAGTGCCATATTTTAGAAGACTTCCATATCTAAAATATTTTATAAGGAAGTTATTTTTTGATTATGGCCATAAGGCCCCTTTTCTAGAGACTTTCTGATAGGGGTTTGCACTATACCCGAGTAGGGCAGCAGCGCCAATGGAGAATTTGTTTGATGAACTTTCTCAATTTCAAATGGAACGAAATTTCTAGGGGAGTCTTCTAACATATCAGAGAGAATCTCATAAAAAGTTGGGCTTCAAATTTTAAACAAAACCACATTAGATGCATGTCCAAAATTTGGATTCTAAATCTAGTATTTTTAGATCAGAAATCCACTTTGTAGAAATTATCAAAAACATCAAAATTATCCTATGGCACTCAAATCTTCATCATCGAGCAATTTTAATAAATTATCATACATAAAAAATAGGATTAATTTCAGCTACCCCCCATTATAGTTTCAAAACATCACCTACCACCCACACCTTTCAAAAAACATCAAATACCACCCAAACATTTACCACCGTTAATCAAATAGGTCCACTCCGTTAAACGAATTCCGTTAGTTGCTGATGTCACCCAAAATTGATTTTGAAATAGACAATAATGCCCTTAAGGAAATGTTAAAAGATGGTTTTACCCTCCTTCACTTAAGGAAGGTAAAACCCCAAATCTAAATCATGTTTCTTCTTCTTCCCCCTTTATACAGTCCTCAGCAGCTTCCACCGGCGACTTGGTCGGCATCTCAATAGCTCTGGCTGACGGGGTCTCCTTCCCCCTTTACAGAGATGCTTCGGTAGCATGGGCATTCCCAGAAACTTTCCTCCATTGTTGCATAGCAGGGAGGAATGGTCCAGAACGCGAACTCATAGCAGGACAGGTCGTGGTTTTGTGACAAAAAATATTGCAAACAGAGCGACGATCTGGTTTCCAGTCCTATTTCACACATTGGATGAAGACATTACCTCTGTCATCTTCAATCTTAAGTTGATCCTTCAACTCTTCTTCTGCGGAAAACTCTATGCATACCCGATCATATGCAAGACAAACCTTGGAACAAGTGGTCTTATGAGTACATAGGGGGCTTCCGATGACTGAACAGATCGTGCTCAAGGCTGGAAAAATCCAGAAATGCAGATGTTCGCTTGGGAGGGACCCACATCGAAACACACCTAACCCCATTCTGGTTCAATGGCATATTTCGGTTCCAGGGTCTGAGAAACAGAAGTTTGTTGGCCACTTGTCACACCCCTCTCTGCTTCCGGTGCCATTCATTTTTGTAGATTGAGTAATCAGTAGGATCACAGAGTTTATCCAGAAAAAAAAATCCTTTCGGAAGTTTTTCGATCTTGTCTAGTTTTTTCCATTTTAATCTCCAAACGGATATCCATTTGGGTAGGAGAAGATGAGGGAGGGAGAGAGGAAAGGAAAGAGAAGGGTAAAAATGTCTAATGCTGATTTTCGTTTCCTCCGTCAGTTACTTGGGTGTAGTTGATGTTTTTTGAAAGGTGTGGGTGGTAGGTGATGTTTTGAAACTATTTTGTGGGGTAGCTGAAATTTATTCTAAAAAATATTAGACATGAGCATCCTAACATCAACATGCATGCAATAGGACATTCTCGATCGAGATTTGATGAAAATGTGCCTCTTCAATCAAACCAACATTCAAACCTTATGAGAGACTATTAAATTTATTTTAGGGTACCAACCTTGTGCTCAAATGGAGTGAAACCTTTGATGTAGGATTTATTGGAGATCGTGCCAAAATTTCTGAAGGTGAGTCCTCTTTCTTTCTCCTCTTCTCTGCTCCTTTCTTTTCTAACTCTCCACCTTCTTGTCCTTCCTCTTCTTCTTCTTCTTTTCCTTTTTCTCTTTTTTTTTCTTCCTTCTTTCCTTCCTCTCTCTTCCTCTCTCTCCTTTTTCTCCTTTCTCTCTCGGCTTCCTCTTCTTTCTCCCTTTTCTTTTTTTGCTTTTTCTCTCGTCTTCCTCTTCTTTCTCCCTTTTCTTTTTTTTTCTTTTTCTCTTGGCTACCTCTTCTTTATCCCTTTTATTTTTTTTTTCTCCTTTCTTGCTACCGTCCTCCCTCTCCTTTTGTTCGAACTCTCTCCCTCCTTCTTTCCATCTTTCCCACTTTCCTTTTCTCTTCTTCTTTCCATCTTCTCTCTCAATCTATACGTCTCTCCCACCTTCCTTTTCTCTTCTTCTTTCCATCTCCTCTCAATTTATCTTCTTTCTTTCCTTATCTTCCTCTCCACTTCTTATTCCTTTTTTTTTTTTTCTTTCTTTTTTTTTTCTTTTTTTTTGTTTCTTTTTTTTTTATTGGAGTACCCCACTCCAGTTGTTTTTCTTTTTTTGTTTCTTTTTTTTTATCTAAGTCCCCCTACTCCCTCTATTATTCTCTCGATCTCTCTCTTTCTCCTTTTAGATTTTTTTCTTCCTTTTTCTTGGGTTCTAAATCTCTCTCCTCGGATCCTCTCTTCTCTCTCCCCATTCTCGGCTGGCTTTCCTTTCTTTTCTTTTCTTATTTTTGCTGATTCAATTCCCTCGGATTTCCTTCTCAATTTCTTTCCCTTTCTTTTCTTGTTTCCTAAAGCCGACCCATCACCCCTTCTTTCTTTTCACATCCACGGCTCTCTCTTCCACTCCATATATGTATATTTATACATATAGTATTATACATGTCATATTATGTATAAATATATATATATATATATATAATATTATAATATGCATGTACTTGTACACATAGGTTTAAACTAATTTGGATTAGACTGGTCTGGCTAAACTGACATGGGTTAACTGGGTTTGGGCCAAGATTGAGTTAGACTAAGTTGGGTTGAGTTGGGTTGAGCTGGATTTACTCTCTCTATCATTTCATAGGCCAATTCTGCCGCCATTCTGCACGAAATTTTTTGACAGTCTCTATCTTAAATTTTCTACATTCACTTTGTAGAATACTAAAAATGAGAAATACTGGAGCTTGAATCACCTCTTTGGAAGTAAAATGGCCAACTTATGAATTTCTAAAGTTTAAACAAACCAATTTACGATAATTCGGCTAACCACTCTGCGTGGGATCCTTCGGATACCTCTGCCTAAAATCATTTACGTCCACTTTATAGAGCACGAAAAATAGAACATATTGAAATTGAAATCAACTAATTTGGATGTGGGGTGATCAAAATATAAATTTCCAAAGATTAAACGACCATTTCAACATGTAATTTTGCATGGGACCCTTCGGAGATTTCTGTATTGAATTTTTCACGTCCACTTCGTAGAACACAAAAATGAAGAATAATGGCCCTTGAATCATCTGAATCAGACGTAGAACGGCAAAGATATGAAGAATTGAAGTTCTATTGATAATTCTACATGAAAGCTTACATGGGACCCACCAGTGGCCTCTACCAGGGATTCTTCACGTCCACTTTAAAAAGGACTGAAAATAAGGAATTGTGGTACTTAAATCATATGATTCAGATATCGGATAATCAAGATATGATGATTTGAAGTTCAACGATAATTTATGCATACATCCTATGATAATTACATAAATGCCCCTGCACCTTCAAACCAACTACAACTGTGACACCTTCCTTGTTTGATGTCAGAATTGGGTAATTTCGGTCTCAATTTGAAGATAATTTCACGACCTATACATCCAAGTACGTAATAGCCCATGACCCTGTTGTGGGGCTCATTAAGGAATCACAAACCCTTCAATTAAAAACCAGAAACCTGTCATATGGATTCACTTATGCTGGGGATGGCAAAAATGGGGTGCTTACACCAATCATCCTCCCTATCAATGGAATGATCCCAAACTGGAGTTGTCTAGATACCTTTGTCTACCCGAAAGGGTTGTCATGTAATCAGTATAGTATGGTCATGTCTGGGCCCGAAGTCTATAAGTCCTTAGGTAGGTTTGAGTCTTTTGATAGCGTTGAGTCCATTCAATTAGGAACCTCCTTTTCTGTACCTCTGTTTCCAAGCATTAATAAAGAAAGTTTTTCCAATTATACTGCGTCTACTTCTTCTAGTTCCCCTTCTTCTAACTCTAACTTTGATAATGATGAGAATAACGAACCACCTCATAAAATCTTACAATCCATCAAAGCCTTGGAAGAAAAAAAAAACCAACCTATTGGCGAGGACTTCAAGATGATCAATATTGGCAAAGAAGAGCAGCCACAAGAGATAAAGATTGGCATGACTTTGACAGAAAAGAAGAGATTGACCAGTTGACGAAGTTATTGAAAGAATTTCAAGAGGTTTTCGCATGGTCTTATGAAGATATGTCGGGCATAGATCCAGAAGTGGTACAATACAAGATACCTCTAATTCCCAATGCAAAGCCACACAAGCAGAAGTTGAGACGGCTAAGGCTTGAATGGACTTTAAAAGTTTAAGAGGATATAATGAAACAGTTTGACGCTGGATTCTTAGAAGTCTTGAAGTACCCAAAATGGCTAGCTAATGTGGTCATAGTACCTAAGAAGGATGGCAGGCTGAGAGTGTGTGTGGATTACGGAAATCTGAATAAGGCCAGTCCCAAGGATGATTTTTCACTGCCAAAGATAGACATCCTAGTTGATAACACAACCAATCATGCATTTCTGTCTTTCATGGATGGATCCTCAGGGTATAACCAGATTAAGATGGCACCAGAAGACAAAGAGAAAACTACATTTACAATAGATTAGGGTACCTATTGTTACACAGTAATGCCATTCGGACTAAAAAATGCAGAAGCAACCTATCAGAGGATGGCTACAATAGTGTTGCATGATCTAATTCACAAGGAAGTTGAAGTATATGTGGATCATATGATTGTGAAATCACTTACCAGAGAGGACCATATTACAGCTCTGAAGAAATTCTTTGAGAGGATCAAGCAATACAAGCTTAGGCTTAACCCTCAGAAGTGTGCATTTGGGGTAACAGTAGGAAAAATGCTAGGCTTCATGGTTAGTCAAAGGGGGATTGAAATAGACCCAGCCAAGATAAAAGCGACATCAGAGATGCCACCTCCCAAAATAGAGAAAGAGAGAAGAAGTTTTTTGGGAAGGCTGCAGTACATCAATCGATTTATCGCAAACCTCACGACAACATGCGATCCAATTTTCAAGTTACTAAGGAAAAATCAGCCCAAGGAGTAGAACCCTCAGTGTCAGTTGGCTTTTGACAAGATCAAGACTTATCTATCAAATCCACCAGTGTTGGCTCCACCTATTCCTAGAAGGCCATTGCTCCTTTACTTTTTCTGTACGATGGACTTACAGAAAAAGTAATATATTACTTGAGCAAGAAATTTGTAGGCTACGAATTAAACTATACATCTTTGGAGAAGACATGTGCGGCTCTAGTCTGGGTAACTAAAAGGTTGAGACACTACATGTTATCGTACCCCATCATACTCATTTCAAGGATGGACCCATTGAAGTACCTGTTTGAGAAGCCAGCGTTGACTGGAAGACTGGCTCGATGGCTACTATTGTTGTCTAAATTTGATATCACATATGTTACACAGAAATCCATCAAGGGGAGTGCAATTGCAAAGCATCTATCCGCTCACCTAGTCAGGGATAATCTCAGAAAGTTAGAAGATGTATTTCCCAATGAAGAGGTTCACATGGCCGAAGAGGAAAAGAAAGAAGATACATGGATGATGTTCTTTGACGGAGCCACCAACCATAGAGGGTGTGGAGTTGGGGTATTACTTATAGACCTATAAGGGGAATTCATGCCATTCTCACTCCGATTAGAGTTCGAGCGTACAAACAATACTGAGAAATATAAAGCTTGCATCATGGGGCTGAAAGCTGCACTTGCAATAGGCATCAGGAAGTTGAAAGTGTATGGGGATTCATCCATCGTCATCTACCAAGTCAGAGGGGATTGGAAAACCAAGGATGAAAAATTGATACCTTATCAACAGCATACAATTAGTCTAGCTCAGAGCTTCACAGAGATAGAGTTTGACTATTTCCCAAGGGACACAAACAAATACGCTGATGCATTGGCCACCTTGGCTTCAATGATCTGTGGTGATCCTATCGAACGCACAAGACCCTTGATGATAGAAAGAAGAAGGCAGTCAGCATATGCAGAAGTTGATGCGTTGACAATTGATGGAAGACCTTGGTTTGCACCCATAGTGGACTTTAATAGAGAAGGAAAATATCATGTAGATGATACAACAAAAGAGAAGAAGATACTGAGATGATATGCTTTACAATTCATCCTTCGCGAAGATATCTTATACAAGAGATTATATGATGGGGTACAATTGGTCTGTGTCGATGAAGAGCAAGCACAAACCCTCATTGAGCAGATACATCAAGGAGTTTGTGGACCGCACATGAATGCTAGGATGCTTGCAAAGAAAATCTTGAGAATGGGGTACTATTGGAACACAGTGGAAATAGATTGCGTGGAGTTCATGAAGAAGTGCCAAAAATGTCAGATCTTTGCCAACCTGATACTTGTATCACCTACAGAATTGCACACTCTCAGTTCACCTTGGCCATTCTCAACTTGGGTTATAGATGTGATCGAAAAGATTCATCCAAAAGCATCAAATGGACATGAGTTCATCTTAGTAGCCATCGACTATTTTACCAAGTGGGTAGAAGCTCAGTCATATGCTAAACTCACAGCAAATAAGGTAGCCAAGTTCCTTGAAGAGCATATCATCTGTCGACATGGGATGCCTCAAGTTCTAATCTCAGATCAAGGTCAACACTTCAGAGGAAAGGTATAAAAGCTGTGTGAGAAGTTTAACATCCAAAGGCACCCTTCCTCCCCTTATTGTCCATAGAAAAATGGAGCAATAGAGGCCGCCAACAAGAATGTCAAGGTCATCCTCCAAAAAATGGAAAAAACTCATGGTGACTGGACAGACAGGCTACCATATGCATTATGGGCATATAGGACTTCTATATGGACATCTATTGGAGCAACACCTTACTCATTGGTATATGGTATAGAAGCAGTACTCCCAGTAGAAATGGAAGTGCCATCACTGAGAATCCTAATGGAGTCCAAAATCCCTAAAGCTGAATGGCTTCGACCCCGTTATGAAGAGTTGATCCTTATTGATGAAAGGAGAATGAAAGCGGCTGACAATGCAAAGAAGTACCAACAAAGAATGACCACCACTTTTAATAAGAAGGTCCATATTCGTTACTTGGTAGTGAGATATCTAGTACTGAAGAAGCAAAGAGCGTCTATCCATGACCTCAGGGGTAAATTTTGTCCAAACTGGAGTGGACCATTTATAGTGAAAGAAATCTTACTTGGAAAGGCAGTTTGGTAGACAAATCTGGATGGTGAAGAGTTACAATACATGACCAACCTTGATCAGCTGAAACAATATCATGTCTAGCCTCTGCATTCTTCCACACACAAAAAAAAAAAAAAAAAAAAAACCTGGAGAGTGCAGTTGGTTTATCATTCACAGAAGTTGACAATGAAACTCGACTATTTTGGAGGACTTTACAACGGAATTGGTTTAGATTCTCCAAAGAGGCTACTACATCCCGCCACTCAGGAATGGTTTTATCATCTCATCATAATTAAAGGAAGAACTTCCTGCTTTCTGGCTAAGCTCTTTCATCCGTTCATCTATCCAAAGGATTTTCCAAGAGTCGCATATCAAGCCCATCTTTCACATCTTTTGATATCAACCCTCGTGGGCATGTCATTCTGAAAATAATGATAATGATAAATCTGGCTGGAACTCTTATTTATCATTCATTACATTCAATAACATCCAAAGATTCCAAAGAGCCCTTCCTTCTCAAGCCCATAAAATGGTATCTCTTCGGAGGGAATGACCATTCTACATAAACAACCAAAAGATCCTCCTGATGGAAAACTCATCTAGATAGCTTCTTATCAGTCGAGTTTGGCCTTCATCCTCACTCACCTGTCTTTGATTTAGAAACTTAGGCCCAGACAAGGTCATGCATAAGCACATATTTCACGCACAACTCACTAAGTTTTCAATGTGTCGTCTAACAATTACTGTGTAAGAAAGTTCTAATGATTTCCCTATTAATTCTGTTATAGGTCGGGATTTTCGACAGGTCGACTTTGGTGAGCACTCTAGAGCTTTTACTAGTCAAACAACATGGTGAAGATGGATAGAGCATTGAAGAATTGGAGTTGGTGTATGAAATTCACTGAAAATCATTCATTCTTAGAGAAGATTCACTTAGACGTCCTCCTTCAAATGATGACAGTAAAATTGTGCCCAGGTTTACTAAAAGCAACTATTCAGTGCTAGGATCCAATAGCTCATGTATTCAGGTTTGGTGAAGTTGAATTGTGCCCTACTATTGAAGAATTCAGAGCATGTCTCCTTTATCCACCAAAAAGAAAGATGTTTAGGCCATCCCCTAAGAGAGATTATAAGCAGAGAATAAGAGACTTCTTTGGCTGGAATGAAGAGAAGCAAGATTATTCGTTCAAGACCAGAGATTGAAATTACAACCCATGATAGATACCTATACACAGGAAGAGCCTGCGTGATAAAGCCAAAACATGAAGGAGACAAGTCTATCTATATTGCATTATTGCTCAAACATTACTACAGAGTCAAGAAGCTAAAGGATCTCCTATTATTATTGATCTCATCGGACACGTAGAGCGTCAAGGAGACATCATACCAACTGTGTTAGTAGAGACTCTGAGGGGACTAGATCTTGTAGTAAATCTACAAGGCAGGTGTCATTTAGAGAAGTTCAATGGATCATTATACTTGCTTCAAATCTGGTTAGTTGAAAGGTTGGGTCTGGTAGAAGAACTCAGAGCACCAAGTCTTGACCGTTATCATCTAGTAAAGAGGGCAGATCCTACTGTATATCAAGTTGACACATATTGACTGTCACGTCTTAAGCAAATGATCATTTCAAGCATCCGATGGAACTGTAGTTGGTAGAATGCAGAGAAAGTTGCCACAAACACTCCAGGTAGTGCAGATGTTCAGATTATGGGTTTGACACACACTTCATTTTATTCACCTGCAAGGCTATTCCGTCAATATGGGGCATTGAAAGACATTAACAAGAAGGGAATAGGTTTTAAAGCACCTAAAAAATTAAGCCATGATCTGCTCAAGGCTATTGCTAGTGGATGGGATAAGTGGACTCTTCAGAGGATTCTTTAGCTTTATCTAGATGTGTTTGAACACTCATTTAGTGTTTTGATCCAGTCATTTCCTTTAAGGCTATGTAATCAGACAAAGTTTATGACCCACTGAGAACCATTTCAATTTCTATTTGTCCTCCCAAATTTCATTTGGAGTATGCATGCTAACAGAGTCATTTATTTTGAATGTACATGATTTGTGTGATGATGGTTGCTAGTCATGATGTTACTATATTTGCCATGTTATATGCATGAATGTTGAGTGGTTTGATGATCTTACCTCTTTGAATTTTTGTCTCTCCAATATGAGAGGTAAAAATACGGTTCTCTTATCTTTACCCTCAATTGATACAATCTTGGCTAAAGAGGGGTATCTATAAGCACCCCATTTTTGTCATCCCTAGTTGAACAAAGTCTTACTAGAGAGTAGACATCAAAGTGGGAAAAGTAAAAGAAAGTTTGGAAAATACAGGGGAGGCGAGTGAAACTCTCTCAAAAATGACAGTCGATTAGCCCTGGCATGCTCTCTATAATGTTTTGAGAATAACTGTGATGATCCCCAGTGTCCAGGAGCTTAAGTGAAACCACATGGTAGGTTGGTGAATCCCAATGCAAGGTTTGGATTTTGGCTGTGACTTTGAGGAGGTTTTCGGTGGGCCCCACAGCAAGAAAATGGGTTGCAACCTATATGGATGTGTAGGTCTTGGAAATACCTTCGAAATGATACTAGAATTGTTCAATTTTGATGTCAAATGAAGAAGATATGGCGATTTTAGTCTGGGAATAAGAATAAGCATATTTTCTGAAGATTAATAATATCCAAGGGCTTGCATGTAAATTATCGTAAGTTTAATTATTTAAACTTCATCTTCTCATATCTCGCTCATCTGACGTCCAAATAAAGTGATTTCAGTGTCATTATTCCTCATTTTTGGTGCTCTGCAAAGTGAACGTGGAGAATTTGGGATAGAGGTCTCCGAAGGATCTCATGCGGAGCTGCAAATCGATATGCCCGTTCAAACTTTAATTCCTCATAATTTTATTTTCCGACATCCAAATCATGTGATTCAAGTCTCAATATGTTCCATTTTTTGGTGCTCTACAAAGTGGACATGAAGGATTTGAGACAGAGATCTCCGAGGCATCCCATGCAAAGTTGCTAGCCGAATTATCATGAATTGGCCAATTTAAACTTCAGAAATTCATAAGTTGGCAATTTTACATCCAAATGAGGTGATTCATACTCCAGTATTCTTCATTTTTAGTGTTCTATAAAGTGAATGTAGAAAATTTAGGCAAGAGGCTATCAAAAGATTCCATGCGGAATGGCAGTGGAAATGGCCTATGAAATGATAGAGAGAGAAAAACCAATCTTGGCCCAACCCAGCTCAGTCCATATCAATTTAACCCAATCAAATCAGTCCGGCTCAGTCAACCTTGAACAAGTCAGTCCGACCAAACCAGTTCATTCCATATGCGTGTACATTGTATAGTATATTATATAGTATATTATATAGTATGTTATATGATTTTATATTGCATATTATATTATTATATTTATGAATATATGGTACGTGTGTGCATACTGGCCATCAGGTATGGAAAGAATTGAAAGGATCCGGTGGGAGTTTGATTTATGGAAAGAAAATAAAGGAAAAAAAATAAAAGGAAAGATGAGGGAAAGAGAATCCGAGAGAGTGAGATTGGAGAGTGGGACTCTAATGAAAAAATATGGAAAGAATGTATTAAGAGAAAAGATATTGAGAGATTGAGAAAGAAAAAGAGAAAAGAAACTGAAAAAAAGAGAAAAGGGAAAGAAATCAGGAGAGAGAGGGCCGTGGGATAAAAAGAATGAAAGAAGGAAAGAAAAAAAAAAGAAGGAAAAGGAAACCGATTGAGAAAAAAATTCTAGAAAAGAGAAACTGGGGAATGAAAGAAGGCAGCTCTGCCAGAATAGGAAACCAAAAATTGAAAGAAAAAAAAATATATAGAAAGAAGAGTAGAGGGGATCTGATTGAGAGATTAAGAGGGAAAGGAATTCAGAAAGAAAGGCCGAGAGGAAGTAATGGGAGAAATCAGATCGGGAAACTCAAAGAGAAAAAATGGAAAGAGGACTAGAGTGAGATTGGAAAATCCTCAGAAGGAGAATGGGAGTGCAGATCTATGAATAGAAGGAAAGAATTGGGGCTGGGACAGTTTAGTTTGGAAACAAAAGGAAAAGAAGATAAATGAAGAGAGAGAGAGAGAGAGAGGACTCAAAAACAGAGAAAAATCAGAAACGAGGGAGAGGATCTGCAGCAGAAAAAATAAAAAGCTGAGGGAGAAAGGAAAAAAAAAACAGAACAGAACGAGAAGAAGAAAATCGAAGAAGAAAGCAGAGGAAAAGAAGAAGGAAGAAGAAGAGAGGAGCAGAAAGGAATGGCAGCAAAGAAAGACAGAGAGAGACTGGGAAAAGGAAGAAGAAGAGAGGAGCAGGCAGAGACCTACCTGCAACTCAGGTAAGTCGCCCTCTCCCTTTGCTTTCTTTCTTTGTTTTGTTTTTTTTTTCGCCAACCTGTCCAGACCCCGACCTGCTTGCTACCTTATATCCAAACCGAAGAACCACTTCATCACCCTCCTGCAAAACCCTCATGGCTGATAAACCCTCTACCCGCAGTCCTTCACACACTCAAGCTCCACCGACCACCGCAGCCATAACCATTACCTGATCCACTACCTTATCTAAACTCATGCAACCAGATTTCAAAATCCCAGTCTTCCACTTACCACATGATCCTGCACTACTATCTTGGAGAAACCCCAATCTTCCCATCTAGATCTCCACCTGTAGGCCACCTATTACCATCTTCCCTTGATCCCATTAACACCTCTCATCTCACCTAGTCCAACTGTACCAATCCCCCATAGACCACTTGCCATCCCATCAAAATCACTCCCCACTCCAGCCATATCACCAACAATCTCCCGCCTATCCATTCCTCAAAACCAAAAACCTGATCATACAATGGTCCAGCCTAGTGTGAGTAATTTCATGTGATAAATTGATCTCAATGCTTGGGTTTCATGAGATAAATTGATCCATGTGTTTGAATTAGACATGCTAAATTCCATCCGATCATGAGTGATATTTAATGTGATGAAATTGATCCGATTATGTGAAATTTGAATGAAATTGATCCGATTGTGATGAAATTGAAATTGATCCAATTATGAAATTTTAATGAAAATTGATTGATCCGATTATGAAATTTTAATCAAAATTGATTGATCTGATTATGAAGAATTTTGATAAAATTGAAAATGGACCATTGATTTTGGAATTATGATATGACTAAATTGGACCAATGATGTCCGAATTATGATATGATTAAAATTAGGACCATTGATCTTGAAGTTTGATTTGATCCGTTGATCATAATTTACCATGATTTGAGATAATCTAACGGTTATACTATTAATTTGAGTAATCTGAACCGTTAGATTGTCATCAAAAGTGATGTAAATGGATATGAACGGTTAGATTATCATGATAAGCGATCTGAACCGTTAGATTATCTTTGGGAGTGATTGGAATAAATTTCAATGGTTGGATTATCATCAGGAATGATTTAAACCATTATATTTTCATCATATTGTGTTTTAGAAGAATTTGAGTCATTAAATTGACATCATGAGTGATATAAATGACTCTGGACCATCAGATTGTCTGGATGATTGATGTAAATGAATCCGAATGGTTAGATCATGATTTAGAGTGATATAAACCATTGGATCTTCATCATAATTGATTTAGAAGAATCTGAACCATTGGATTTTAGTCTGATTATGATTATATCTTGATATGAGATCTGAGCCATTGATCCTGACTATTTTGATGAAATTTGAGCCCTTGATCATGATTATCATATTTTGAAGAGAACAAACCGTTAGATTGAGGATTTAATCAGGATACATTATTGAAGAGATAAATTGGACTCAAACCATTGATCGAGGATCTGATCTTGAGATATTGAGAGATTCACATTAGACCCCAACCATAGATTTAGAGAATCTCATTTGACACACATTCATACATACTTTGATTGAAAATGATACATGAGATGTCATGTCTGTTATCTTGACGCTCATATACTTGTTCAAATACATGCTTGCTATTATATTAATCCACATGCTTTATTGCTATATTTGAGATGATATATGCTGTTGTTGCTATATTTAAATGATATTTATTGTTGGCAATAACTTAATTTCTGCAACACCCTAGTCGAACTGTCATATCTGTACACCTAGAAGACATATTAGGTGTGGGGACGTGCATGTAAGCACCCACATTCACTGGAAGGGTAAGAATGAAAATGATAAATTTTAATCAAGAGATATGAAGCCTAGCCCAACACATGCGAACTTAGGGTTTTAGGTTAAAGGTAGCTTTAGGACGATCCCTACCCCTCAGCTCATCTCCTCTAGGATACAAAAAACTAGATAGGTGTGATGTGAATCGAACCATAGATCACTTAGGTTCCACACCCTGATATTGAAAGAAGAATATCAATGAATAAATTCACTTCCGAACTAGGCGGATCCTGATTCTTAGGACAATACCCTAAGATACGTAGGTAGTTTGGTGAGATTTTCAAACACGGTTCCACACCATGATCTTGAAAGAATATACACATCAATGAATGAATCTGCTTTCGAACTATGGGGATCCTGATTCTTAGGGCAACACCCTAAGATACGTAGGCAGTTTGGAGAGATTCCCAAACACGGATTCATATACCCTTGCTCCCCGAAAGTAGAGAGAGAAAGATAGATTGCTCCCCGAGAGTAGAAAGAGATAGATTGCTCCCTGAGAGTAAAGGAAGAGACAGATTACTCCCTGAGAGTAGAGAAAGATAGATTGCTCCCTGAGACTATAAAGAGATAGATTGCTTCCCGAGAGTAGAGAAAGAGATAGATTGCTCCCCGAGAGTAAAGAGAGACAAATTGCTCCCCGAGAGTAGAGACAGAAATAGATCGCTCCCCAAGAGTATAAAGAGATAGATTGCTCCCTGAGAGTAGAGAGATATAGAATGCCCCCTAAGAGTAGAGAGAAACATACCTTGCTCCCCAAGAGTATCAAAACATCACAACGAACTACGTTGTACCTGATTTTCAGGACCTCTGAAATACGTAAGCAACTTGGAGGACCTCTCCAAGTACGGTACCACATCTTAGAATCCTTAGGTCCTCTATATCCATATCCATACCCATATTCACTTCGACTCATATAGGCTATCTCTAGATTCAACCTCAATCATCATCAAGCATAAACTTCAACTTGAACAATTGAATCTAAGAAAGCTTAATTATAAATCACATCCATAAACCTTAATCACATTCCGTTCGAACTATGTTATGGACTTGATTTCTAGGATTGGAATACGTAGGCAATTTGAGATTTCTAGGACGTCTCAGATTCAGTCCATCACTGAACCATCTTCGGTTCGATTCACTGTATATTACTTTGCTTGTTTATTTAGTTTGAGAACCTGTTTGGCTAAACCCTAGGTTAGAAGAATTTAACAACTTGGCATAGGATCCCCCATGAGCCCTAGTCATCATCCATTGACCATGAACAGTCAGAACAATAGAGTCTAAGGAAAGAATAATCATATAGGAGGCCGATTTTTAGATCGGACAGCTTTGGGTGCCTAACACCTTCCCAAACTATACCTTGAACGCTTACCCGTTCTCTGTTAGACCAAAGCAAATATATTGGGTCCAATGAGTCAATAGAAGTCTTTTCTTATGATGAGACTACATTCTTATAGGTCCTAGACCTTAATCTAGGTGACGACTCCAAAATCATTTTTTCATCTATCGGAGATGGGTGGAAGAGACGAACTTTGTCCTCACAACAACACATTGCAACAATTTGTGAACTCACACATGAGCTTCAGACCCTCAAGTTCATACGTTAAGCAGCAAAGAATCCAAAAAAACAACATACAAGTTCTTACACCAATGCTTATCAAATCATTTTCTTTATTACCAGACAAATAACAACTCTTCGGATTACAGACGAGTTCGTACTGGTATACAACACACACCACCACGAACTCACGGGGCCCTCTTACCAAGTAATCATAAAACAAAAAACTACACAGAATGACTGTGTGTCAAACTGAGCGGAGGTTCCCTCAGCTTTTCCACGCTGTCGAGCAAATTCTTCGCAGCAACCGAAATCTCGCACCGACCAGTTGCACTTTGCAATGACAAGGTTGCATACACTATGTCAAACGAGAGGTAAAAACTTTGGTGATAAATACCCTTACCCCTCATCTCTCCAGTCAACTCGGCAACCCTCTCCTCGGTCTTGGTAAGCTTCTCGATGAGACTACCCACTCTCGCCTCAGTTGTAACTCGTAAGTGACGATCCTCGCCGCGTCTCTTTCGCCACCAAATCACTTTTTTTCGCAACTGGACGAGTTCCTGATAGTCCATCAAATGTAGTCTGCATGCAATAAGGCTCTGCCCCTTCGCCTTAGCGGCCCTTTCTTGCCAATTACGATGCAATCTTTGCCAACTCGTCTCTTGTGGTCCCCAATGTTCATTCAGCGCATCTGTTACCTGGTCATAAGCAGCACCGAAGTTGAAACTGTCGACACAAAGCATGTTGAGATCATGCTCCATCTTTGCTACTCAAGCCAAAAGGGCATCTCGCTCTACAGTAAGATTCTGAATCCAAATCTCCAGTATACGTGCAAGAGTGGGAGGAGCTCGCGCCCATAGCAACTCAATGGAGGAAAGTCCCCTTCCACTGTATACCTAATTCAAACAAGACAATCGCCTATCAGAAGTTGAGTGAATGAAAGAAACTATTCATCAGACGCTTAGAGATAAACAAAATATATATTCATCTCAAAATATGATTACAAAAAGCGACAAGAGCTGAATCCGGCACATTACATTCACAAAAGCAAAAAAAATAACATGAAAAAGAAGATGATGGAAGGGGCCTTCAAGGAGCCTGTTTCTCGGCCTCGATTACCAGCCCGCCTAACTGATCTGCCTCAAGGGTTCCTGGATCTGGCGGCGAGGAAGAAAAGGATGGCACTCGGGGAAGAATGGTGAGAATTGGAGATACTGCCCGAGGAGGAGAGTTGAGTTCCAGACCGCGTCCCGAACAATCTACGACTTTACTCTGTTCTTCGCCAGTCAATTCCTCCAGTCCATCTCCCTCTTCACCGTCACCTTCTTCCTCCTCGCCCCCTTCTTCTTCCGCGTCCTCCGGCATTGGCTCCGGGGAGATCGGAGCACCAATAGGAAGTGGGTACGTAGAGAAGTCAGCCTCCAGTTGGAGCTTTTCATCGGACAAACTTTGCCAAGTTCCTCGCTCCATCCATGAAATGCTCGGCACCCCACTGAAGTCGCAATCCTTTCATTACGGGATCTTCAGTGACATACACTTCAAGGTCTTTCGACTTCTTAAAGTCGCTCACTGCTTTCTCTACACGATCGAAGACCCCCGCCTCCAGTTCATCCTTGTCATTGAGCAGATCGTGTACTTGGGCGGTCAGATTCCTACACTTTCTAGTAAGATCCTCCTTCTGCTAGGCTAGCTCGGAGTTTGTCCTTTCTGCGGTAAGAGCCTCCTCCAAATACTTCTTCTCCATAGAAGCTTTGTCCTTCTCGGCTTGAAGACTTTCTTCCAGCTGCTCTTTCTCCATGCGATGGCAAACTCACAGGGTATCTATTTCCTGCTTCAAACTGTCACGTTCTGCCATTAGACTCTCATTTGCCTTGGAGAATACATGCCTCACCTCGATGGCACTATCCAAAGTCCTTTCAGCAGAACAAGTACGTTCTAAGACACTGTCCCTCTCCAAAGCTAACCGGCGAGCCTCGCTGCTGGCATTCTCTTCGCCTTGCCTCAATGCATTAATGGCTTGGGCATCCTGAAAAGTCACACCATACCAAGGATTAGAAATGTATGGTGAATAAAACAGAAGATAATAATGGATAAACATGATAGCGACTTACCCGAACAAGGTTGGTCTCCAGTATACGGTAGAGTTCTGCTCGCTCAGATCGCAAGTAGAACTCTTCAGCTGACCGGAGGTAGATCCCAACCACCAATTGCTGTGCCACTTATGGGTCAAGGGGTTAGAATCCTTCCCTATCATCCAGTGTAGCCAGTAAGCCCCGCCTGGGCTAGGAGAAACCTGCTGGGACCTTCCCCCTGGTCGGCGAGCCTCTAATGGTCCTGCTGATGGCGATTCCATAGGAGACTCTCTGATCCGCTTACTCCTCGGGACAGGAATCTCCTCCTTTCTTGCTGGATCCATGCTGCATTGGGGCAGATCTGACAACATCTCGCTTTGAGGCCATCTTCCTTCACTTGCTCTATCTCCCAAAGTTGCGGGAGGTTGGTGCGACATGGGGGGCGGGATTTCCACAAGGTCCTCTTGCTCTTCAGCGAGATTCCCACCCCTAGGGCAGCCTCACCGATGGTCTCGCGACTCTCAGGCGACTCGACATTTCCCTCCACGGGTGTCTCGGAGACCCATCTTGTTGTCGTAGACTTTCTTGCGGTCACTTTCGTTACCTGCGCTTTCTTTACGCCCTTACTAGTTCCAGTGGTCGGCCTCTTTCTTTGCTTTGGGCCTTGGCTTTGAGCGGTGAGCATGCTCGTGATCTCCCTGGGGTCTAGCCCTTCTCTAACCACTACAAGGACAAAGAAAATATCATATTAGTCTAATAGCGACTAGAAAAATTACAACCCGGTAACAGGGGCAAGACCTACCAGAGCCTTCATTCTCGCTCTCATCCACCAATCTGTTGGGACTCGATAGGTGGTCGTCGCAAGAGCCCGGGGATTCAGGTACGATCCTTTCTCCATCACTATCATCGGGGTCATTCAAGTCATGTTTCGTGAGATGAGAATAGGGGATGGGGTCGTATGTCCCATCATGATACGACTCTCTTTCGCTGCTTAGGATCAATGGTGTATTTTTGTCACTAATCTCAGGAAGACGCCCATGCGTTGGCGGGCGACATGGTTTTTTCATCTCACCTACTGACAAAGAAGAATTTCGTTTGCTAGTTATGGACTTTGTTTCATGTGGTCGCGACCTTGGGCGCTCTTGACCTCACTTTGAAGAAATACCAACCTGTGGGGGGTCGGCTTTTTGGTTCGTCCTTGTTCAAAATAAAAAGGCTCCAAAATAACGACACTGTCGCCGGCCTCTTAAGAGCCCGGAGCATAACTACAAAACCTATGACTGACGTCCAAGAATTGGCGTTCAGTTGGGACAAAGCTAGGTTATAGTAAGCTAGGATGTCTCTCGCCTTTCTCAAGATAGGAATCTTAAACCCGAAATCAAAATATTCTAGGTAAACACTAGTTTCAGTAGTGCTGGTTAAACATATTATCTCATCATCTTCGGGGATTCGGCATTTGTAAAGTTCTGGGAGATTATCTAGGATTCATTCGAAATCAGGATCGTACAGGTTGAGTTTGTTCTTGAACCTCGCGGCTGCAACATTCAAGGTCTGAGGGATGTGGTTTCTCTATGGGACTGCATTTTGTTTCTACAACTATGGAATCTGCTATCCTAGGAGGATAAGTGCCTGGACTTTCAAAACGAAAAGGAAAAAATGCCCGAAAAAAGTAAAATACGAAGGAAAGGAGGCGGAACTTATTGTTTGATGCTGATCTAAGGATTAGGCTCTCTACAACCAACAAAGATGACACGAATAGGAGGGCGGGATGCCTTCTGATATTCTTTTTTGGAGTGCAAAAGTTAGAATGGTAGGAGAGGTTTTTTGTTAGGGGCAACCAGAAGTTTGATAGCTATCGTGCGTCATCATTGCTTCTCGAATTGCGATCATGGTCAGAAGAACATGCGTCTCGAAACGCCTCTCCGCATTTAATGCTTGGCGTGAAAAGATGGAGGCATGATTATCCTCTGACGTTACAGTTTGTAGTGTCTCATCAAAATGACGACGCGTGGCGTGCCTTTTCGAATTTGAGTTTTAGCGGTTGTAGATTCTGTGCAAATGTGGGCTTCGAGTGTGTGGACGTGGGTCTTGTGTGTGCAAAATTACAGGGATTTACTTTAAGGCTATCATGACCCGGGGGACTATGTGGCCCTAGGATGGACAAAATACGAGTCTTGTTAGGATTGTTCCATTGTACTCGCCTAATGCGCTAAAACAAGGGGCAACTGTTAAGGCCATATTTCGTCTTCCAGTAATTAGAGGACACGTGTCCTTAGGTGTCAGCATATTGAGCACCGTTACACGTCTTAGTTAGCTCGACCTGTCCTCCCATGCAAGATGGCGCTTCCACTATCAGCAAGTCGTGTCTCGCCAATCCTCCTGAGCGAGATGGTATTTATCATTATTTACAAGTCGTATCTCGCCAGCTCGTCATCTAAATAATAGGACCTCGTGATCGCCTACTGGATCTCTCATCACACGTGTTTGTGATGCCTTGCCTACCTATAACTATGGTAAGGCGCGCATGCATGGATCTTTAACTGTTCTTAGAGTAATCACATCGGCGGTTATGAAGATGGATGATCACAAGTGACACAACATTAAGATTGGTCGTTGGATCTTTATCCCACGATATTGCGAGAATGTTGTACACACTCCTGGCAGTTAAGCGGTTAAGCTAGAAGTTTATTGGGAACTCCCTCTCTCAATCTATATAAGATGGTAATCGGGTAAGAGGTAAACCATTCTGACACAATTGAACTCTTAAGTTGACACTCACTTACACCTTTCTTGAATTGGCTTCATCCCCACACCCTCTAGGCTAACCATTCTGGTATAGTCTTTGATTGTTTGCTCTGTTATTGACTTCATCATTGGAGAGGACACCGGGAATCTTGTCCCGGTTCCATTAACTTCTTATCTTTGTTTCGCAGGATACAAGCGAGCTAGCAGATTCGGTTTTCAATAGCAACAAATATCAATAGGCGTATACCTGATAAGAAGGGGTGACGATGAAGAAGAAATTAGAGTTGTGTAAAGAGAATTATGTTCTTTGTTTCCATTGTGAGAGAGGGAGAGAGAAAGAGAGAGAGAGGGGTGGAGGGAGTTTTTCCTCAAATCAGAATAGGGACGAGAGGAGATTCTAGAATAGGGTTTTATACTCGGCGAAAAACATCGAAACTCCAAATGATGGGGATTTCCGCAAGAGTGTTTGGAAGATAAGGAGTTTCCCGTGGAGGGATTTCGTGAGAGAGGAAGAAGGGAAGTGAAAATGATAAGGACTGAAAATGAACTTTTTTTATTTTTGAAGAGGGAATCAAGTACAAGGCGGGCATTCCCGATCATTGAGGGAAAAGAAGGGAAAAGACGTTGCAATATTCCAATGTCATCGGGGATTAGTGCTCTATCGGATGGCTGGCACAATTAGGGGATGGGAGAAGATCCAGGTCTTGATTAATTGCCTTTTGCATACTCTTTCCTCCACCCTTGAGGGTGAATGGAATGAAATTCAAAAAAAAAAAAATGGATTCATTTTTTTTTATGGCGACTTTGAGGGAAACTCAGTTGGCAACATTGTTGTCAAGATGGCTTTCTATGCCACAATCTATCACATTTGGTGGCAGAGAAATCAGCGGAGATGAACGTCTGCTTCTCATACTTTCAGCCAAATTTAATTAGGAGCTCTATCAAGTTTGACATCAAAACAAAAATGGATCATCTTCATGACTCAGATTCACATTCTGCAAAGCATCAGCTCATTGTCACCTCCTTCGGTCTTCAGATTCATCTCAACTGGGTGTGTAAGAACCGTGTTCTAAAAACCGGGTTTAAACCATGGTTTTATATGGTGATAGGTATTCCAATCATAACCGGACCAGAAAGCGAAGCCGGGTGACGAACCACTCAATTTTCAGGTATGAAAACCTATGGAAAAACTGTATAAACTTCATACCGGTCTGAGTCAGTCAGCCAGTATGGTGCAACCGGTATATGTATACCCGTCTGAGTCAGTCAGACCGGTATGTACGACCGGTATGTTTAGTTTCGGCTGGAAACGGACTCCAGCGGGTCCCTCACTCCGAATTGAAATTTAAAAAGTTTCCAAACGTGGGAAACCTTCCTAAGAACGGCCTTCCTCTATTAATTAAGAATATGACACTCTATTGATCCTTCTCAAAACCCTAGTCGTCTGGAGGAGAGTTGAGAAGGAGCAAGGAGGAAGAGGCTGCCCAGGAAGGAGATTTCCGTTGGAGGAGCACACCGCCAACCGACGAACACCGTCGGTAAGAGCTCCATACTAATAGTAATATTAGGATGTCGGATCGGAGCCGCAAAGCGGCGCGACAATCCAAAATCCTAAATCTTTCAATGAACCTAATCTCTCTTTTAGATCTGATCTGGTTTGATACGGTGTTCTAGTCAAAATCGAAATCAGAAGGCCATTAGGATACTTAGACCTTAGTGTGGGTAAGGAGAAACCCTAGAAACCTAGCCGATAATCGACAAGGAAGGGAGATCCAAGACCTCGCTCTCAGATCCAAACCACGGAGTATAGCGGTTGGACGCAAGGTCCAGCGGTATGGGCTTGCGGTATATACCACAGGCACATACCGGTCTCACTCAGACCGGTGTCTCACTCAGTGAGTGAGACCGGTATATATCGCGACCGGTATATACCGGTGGCACATACCGGTCTTGGGCACTGAGACCGGTACCGCGACCGGTATGTCTTCCGAGCCTGGTTTGCTTGGCCGAACATGGTGCTGACCACCTGTAACCTTAATAAATGAATTCTAACCTATGAATATGACTATGTAGGACCTGTAGACAACGTGAGTAAACCCTGTGACGTAGAGCGGGATTGTTATCACGCGTCAGGTAAGGGACAAGACCCCAAACTCTAATTAATTAAATGACAGTAAGCTTTTGTGATTAAATCCATGTGTAAATTGTATTGCTTGGTGTTTGTGAATATTCACATGTCATGTAGTTGTTAAATTGCTATTATCTAATCATGCATTTCATATGCTAGGATGTTGGATGTTAGGCATGTGTATGTTTTTAGTAAGTGTGTGGAATGTAAAGGAGAGTGAGCCCTCGATATATCCACAACTAACATTTTTCTTGTATCGCCTTCTACCTTAGCAAACTTGGTGCGAATAGGGTATCAGGGGGAGGACGTGGGATTGTGGTTCATCCTGCCCATCAGACTCGAGCCCTATCTCTATGTCATAGGGAGTTGTGCTGGGGTAGGGTAATATCGTCATTTACCTTAGCGCACTTGGTGCGAATAGGGTATCAGGAGGAGGACGTGAGATTGTGATTCATCCTGCCCACCAGAATCGAGTCCTATCTCTATGTCGTAGGGAGTCATGCTGGGGTAGGACCATAGATATTGTATTGACATTTAGGAATGGTTAGAAACGGAACCCACTTACAAGCCCTTGCTAATAAGCGTTTAGGTATTGGTACGATGTAGGGTATCAGGGGGAGGACGCGGTAGTGTGGATTGTTGCCTGACCGCCAGACTCTTGCTCTATCTCTATACCGGAGTGAGTGATGTGGGGCAACAGCAGTAGTGTGGATTATTGTCTGACTGTTGGGTGTGCTCACACTCTCGTGCATGGAGGTGCGGTGGCCGCCAAACCTTACCATAGCATTTTACAAGTTTTACCTGACCCAAATTGTAATGTTATCTCATGCATTTGTGTGTTGCATTGGTCTTGTACTTACTGAGCTAAGTTGTGAGCTCACCCGAATATATTCTATTTCTTTTTTAGATCTTGATGCATGGTATACTGTGGAAGACTGTATGACTGCCCCAGCTTACAGTACGGTGGCTGCCCTGGATACACAGACTGTAGAGGACGAGCATGATGCATCATGCGAGTGCTCATTCTGTGTTTTCCTTCAGTGATGGATTTATTTTCTTTTAATGCAATGTAATATTATTATTTAAATTTTGTGAATGATGGAATAATTAGAATATTTATTTTAATTACAACATAGAACTCAGTTCATTTATCTTTTATTCCGCTGCTATGTATTATTCTCTGGTTAAGTTAAACTGCTTGGGAATGATTGCTTAACACGGTCTATTGAGATCCTGGTGTGAACCATGATTTACAGCCGGTTTACTCACACTTCTGGTTCAGTCAGAATTGGGGTGTGACAACTTGGTATCAGAGCCAGGTTCTGTCCAGCTAATCATTCTGCATCTAACTCTGTCTAATGAGCTGAGTTAGGAAAATTAAAAACTTTAATAAGAACACACCATAAGCTTGTTTGATGCTTGAGACTTAAGAAAGATGCAAAATATACTATTAATGAAAGAACAATTATATGCACTAAAGTGTTGAAGGAAAACAAATAACATTTTCATAATATGAAGTACAAAGGGTACGACAGAGTATAGTCCACAAGTCAGATAGTTACTCTGTTAACAAAAATAAATCATATATAAATAAAAATAAAACTAAATAAGACTATGGTGGGGTAGCGGGATAAACCATATATAAATAAAACTAAATAAAACTAAATCAGACTTTCCAAGGAGTTTTCGCGACCAAATGGAGAAGGAGTTCCTTAACTTGCAACAATCCCAAATGACCGTAGAAGCATACCAACAGAGGTATGAGGAGTTATTCTTCTTCGCTCCAACCAGTATGCAGGATAAAGAAACAAAGACTCGCCGTTTCACTATTCGGGGTGTTATAAGAGAGCGTGTGTTGGGGCGAGGATTGAAGATATATAATGAAGCTGTACAGGTGGCTCGAGTCATCGAAGCAAGCCAAAGAGATAGCTTTTTTACACAAAATAGGGGTCTGAAGAGGCCTAACCCTGAGGTCCAAGGTGGAAGAAGCAACAGACCATACCGTCCATTCAGGCCACCAGCTAGCACAGTGCCTCCCAGACCAGCTCTTGCAGTGACACCACAGGCAGCGGGCAGAACACTAGTATAAAGTGTTTTAATTGCCAACTGGTGGGACATTATGCCAGAACCTTCCCACAACCAAAGAGGGAGCAGCAGCAAGGCAAGGTATATGCTGTTACTACAGAGGAGGCAGCCGCATCACCAGATGTGGTTACAGGTATGATTTTTATACTTACTCCTTAACTGCTACATTAATTGTTTGTGCATTTAAAACTAAGGGGAAATTTTAAAAACCTCAGGTACAGTAACTATAGCAGGATTACCCGCCAGAGTCCTGTTTGATTCGGGGGCCACCCATTCCTTTGTATCCGTGTCATTCGGAAAAGGACTAGATCAACCCATCAAGACTTTGGAATCCAGTATGTTAGTTTGGTCCCCCATGGGAATGGAGGTGGTATTAGAAGAATATTATGGGCCTTGCCCAGTGCTTATTGAAGGACGAGAGTTGGAAGCCAATCTAGTCCAGCTGGAGATGTCAGATTTCGATGTCATTCTAGGCATGGACTGGTTATCTAAACATTCATCAAACCTATTATGTGCTGAGAAGAAGTTGGTGTTCAAGGACAGTGAAGGGTCGGAGTCCAACTTTAAAGGGGCTAAGCTGCCTAGAAAGAGAAAGCTTATACTCTCAGCCCTAAAAGCAAGGAAGTGCTTAGAGAAAGGAGGAGTAGGATACCTTGTATCAATGGTGGACGTTACCGCTGACTTGCCAAGAATGGAGGATATCGAAGTGGTACAAGAATTTCCTGATGTATTTTCAGAAAACCTACCCGGATTACCACCTGACAGGGCTACTGAGTTTGTGATAGATCTCCTACCAAGGGTGGCACCTGTATCCAAGGCACCTTACAGGATGGCTCCCACAAAATTGAAGGAATTGAAAACCCAGCTACAAGAACTATTAGACAAGGGCTTCATAAGGCCGAGTATCTCACCTTGGGGGGCACCGGTGCTATTTATCAAGAAAAAGGATGGTAGCGTACGTATTTGTATGGACTATCGAGAGTTAAACAAGCTCACCATCAAGAACAGATACCCACTACCAAGAATAGATGATTTATTTGATCAACTACAAGGGTCGAGTGTATTCTCAAAGATTGATCTGAGGTCAGGGTATCATCAACTCAAAATAAAGGAGGCAGACATTCCCAAAACAGCTTTCAGGATGAGATATGGACACTATGAGTTCCTTGTGATGTCCTTTAGGTTGACTAATGCACTTGCATCATTTATGGAGCTAATGAACCGAGTATTCCATGACATGTTGGATACATCGGTTATCGTATTCATAGATGATATTCTAGTCTACTACAAGAACAAGGAGACACATGCAGTGCATTTAAGAGCAGCATTACGAAAACTAAGAAGAGAGAAGCTCTATGTAAAATTTAAGAAATGTGAATTTTGGTTAGATGAAATGGCCTTCCTAGGTCACGTGGTGTCTGTTGAAGGAATCAAGGTAGATCCCATTAAAATTTTCGCCATAGTAGGATGGGAGGCGCCGAAGATAGTTGCTAAAATTCATAGTTTTCTGGGCTTAACTGGATACTACAGAAGGTTTGTGGAGGATTATTCCAAGATTGTTGTTCCACTCACCAGGTTGACCAAAAAGGGGGAGAAGTTCACATGGACTGATGAATGTGAGAAATGCTTCCAGATGCTGAAGTCAAGACTGGTATCAGTACCTATATTGACTATTCCAGCTTCAGGCCTTCCATTCACACTATATACAGATGCTTCAGGTTTGGGACTGGGTTATGTGCTGATGCAAGGAGAACAGGTGATAGCCTATGCCTCAAGACAGCTGAAGGAGCATGAGAAGAACTACCCTACACATGACCTAGAGTTGGCAGCGATCATTCATGCTATCAAGACTTGGAGGCATTACTTGTATGGTGAGAAATTCCAGATTAAGTCTGACCACAAAAGCCTGACGTACCTTTTCACCCAAAAAGACTTGAACATGAGGCAGAGGAGGTGGTTAGAATTACTCAAGGACTACGACTGTGACATTCAGTATCACCCTGGTAAAGCTAACATTGTAGCTGATGCTCTGAGCAGGAAATGGACATCGAACCCTGAAGCAGGGCCAAGTACAAATGCAGCATTGTATGCTGCCGTTTTTGGCTCATCAGAGGATGTAGAACAGCTCTTAATAAAGTCAACAGATGATCCTATTGAGCAAGGGTTGATACACCAGTTTACCCTTATGTTTGCAGCACTGAAGATTTTGCCTGACCTGAAGGAAGAAATAAAAGCAGCAGTCCTACAGGAACCATACCTCAGAACAGTTCAATAAGATTTGGAAAAGGGTCGAGCCAACCCTGATTTCACCTTGGATGCAGACAAGGTACTCAGATATCATGGGCGTTTTATGCATACCTGAGAATGAAGATCTGGAAATCAGAAACTGAATCATGTTGGAAGCTCACTCCACCCCATATTCAGTACACCCTGGGAGCACTAAAATGTACCATGACCTGAAAAGGTTGTACTGGTGGAGGGGTATGAAAGCTGATGTGGCCCGACATGTGTTTCAATGTTTAAACTGTCAGCAAGTCAAAGCAGAAAGATATAGGCCCGTAGGATTATTACAACCATTACTCGAGTCGGCATGGAAATAGGATTGTATTACCATGGATTTTGTCACTGACCTACCTATGACTCCGAGGTCGGTGAATGCAGTATGGTAATTGTAGATCACCTTACCAAGACCGTCAGATTTATTCCTGTCAGACCGCAATACACCATGGACAAGTTGGAAAATATATGTGGATAATATAGTCAGACTGCACGGTGTCCCAAAGAGCATAGTATCTGATAGAGATCCACGCTTCACATCGAAGTTCTGGGAGGGGCTACAAAAGGCCATGGGAACGAAACTAAAGTTTAGTACAGCCTTCCACCCTTAAATGGATGGTCAGTCAGAGAGGACCATCCAAATCCTAGAAGATATGCTTCGTGCATGTGCTATCGACTTTAAGGGGGCTTGGGATGAGAAGCTTTCCCTCATCGAGTTTGCCTACAACAATAGCTACTAGGCTACGATTCAAATGTCCCCATATGAGGCCTTGTATGGTAAGAAATGTCGAACACCATTATTATGGGACGAAATTGAAGAAAGACAAATCGTAGGGCCTGAATTTGTGGAAGAAACTTACAAGGTAGTGGATCAGATTAAGAACTGGATAAAGACAGCTCAGGTACGTCAAAAGTACTATGCCGATAACAGGAGACGAGACCTTGAATTTACTATTGGTGATAAAGTGTTCTTGAAGGTGTCATCAGTGAAAGGCCTAAAATGGTTCGGAAGAAAAGGAAAACTGTGTCCTAGATATGTGGGACCATATGAAATTCTGTCCCGATGCGGCAAAGTGGCCTATCAACTTGCATTGCCACCAGCGATGTCTAGTGTCCACAACGTCTTCCACGTGTCCTTACTAAAGAAGTACGTGAGAGACCCTTCGCACATTCTTGTTGCAGACCCTCCAGATTTGACTGAAGACTTAACCTTCGAGGTGGTACCAATCCAGCTAATTAGTAAAAAGATACAACAGCTTCGAAGGCAAGCTATCTACTATGTCAAGGTAGTTTGGAAAAGTCAGGACGTGGAAGAAATTACCTAGGAAGAGGAGGATGCCATACGACAAGAATACCCTCATCTTTTCGACTCTGAAGGTACGTACAATTTTGAGGATGAAATTCTTATAAGGGAGGGGGGATTGTGAGACCTACATGAAAATTTTGGGGATGAAATTTCTTTTAAGGGTGGTAAAGTTGTAAGAACTATGTTCTAAAAATCGGGTCTAACCCATGGTTTTATATGGTGATAGATATTCCAATCATAACCGGATTGGAAGGCGAAGCCGGGTGACGAACCACTCAATTTTCAGGTATGAAAACCTGTAGAAAAACTGTATAAACTTCATACTGGTCTGACTATACCGGTCTGAGTCAGTCAGCCGGTATGGTGCAACCGGTATGTGTATACCGGTCTGACTATACCGGTTTGAGTCAGTCAGACCGGTATGTGCGACCGGTATGTTTAGTTTCAGCTGGAAACGGACTCCAGCGGGTCCCTCACTCCGAATTGAAATTTGGAAAGTTTCCAATCGTGGGAAACCTTCCTAAGAACGGCCTTCCTCTAATAATAGAAAATATGACATTCCATTGATCCTTCTCAAAACCCTAGCCGTCTGGAGGAGAGTTGAGAAGGAGCAAGGAGGAGGAGGCTGCCCAGGAAGGAGATTTCCATTGGAGGAGCACGCCGCCAATCGACGAACACCGCCGGTAAGTGCTCCATACTATTAGTAATATTAGGATGTTAGATTAGAGCCGCGAAGCGGCGCGGCAATCCAAAATCCTAGATCTTTCAATGAACCTAATCTCTCTTTTAGATCTGATCTGGTTTGATACGGCGTTCTAGTCAAAATCAAAAGGTCATTAGGATACTTGGGCCTTAGTGTGGGTTAGGAGAAACCCTAGAAACCTAGCCGATAACCGACGAGGAAGGGAAATCCGAGACCTCGCTCTCGGATCTAAACCGCGGAGTATACCGGTTGGACGCAAGGTCCAACAGTATGGGCCTGCGGTATATACCACAGGCACATACCGGTCACACTAAGTGAGACCGGTATATACCGCAACCGGTATATACTGGTGGCACATACTAATCTTGGGCACTAAGACCGGTACCGCGACCGATATGTCTTCCGAGCCTGGTTTGCTTGGCCGAACATGGTGCTGACCACCTGTAACCTTAATAAATGAATTCTAACCTATGAATATGACTATGTAGGACCTGTAGACAGCATGAGTAAACCCTGTGATGCAGAGCGGGATTATTATCACGCGTCAAGTAAGGGACAAGACCCCAAACTCTAATTAATTAAATGACAGTAAGCTTTTGTGATTAAATCCATGTGTAAATTGTATTGCTTGGTGTTTGTGCATATTCACATGCCATGTAGTTGTTAAATTGCTATTATCTAATCATGCATTTCATATGCTAGGATGTTGGATGTTAGGCATATGTATGTTTTTAGTTAGTGTGTGGAATGTGAAGGGGAGTGAGCCCTGGATATATCCATAACTAACACTTTTCTCGTATCGCCTTCTACCTTAGCAAACTTGGTGTGAATAGGGTATCAAGGGGAGGACGTGGGATTGTGGTTCATCCTGCCCACCAGACTCAAACCCTATCTCCACGTCATAGGGAGTTGTGCTAGGGTAGGATAATATCGCCGTTTACCTTAGCAGACTTGGTGCGAATAGGGTATCAGGGGGAGGATGTTGGATTGTGGTTCATCCTACCCACCAGACTCGAGTCCTCTCTCTATGTTGTAGGGAATCGTGTTGGGGTAGGGCCATAGATATTGTATTGATATTTAGGACTGGTTAGAAATGGAACCCACTTGTAAGCCCTTGCCAATAGGGGTTTAGGTATTGGTACGGTGTAGGGTATCAGGGGGAGGACACGTTAGTGTTGATTGTTGCCTGACTGCCAGACTCTAGCTCTATTTCTATACCGGAGTGAGTGATGTGGGGCAATAGCAATAGTGTGGATTGTTGCTTGACTGTTGGGTGTGCTCACACTCTCGTGCATGGAGGTGCGGTGGCCGCAAACCTTACCATAACATTTTGCAAGTTTTACCTGACCCAAATTGTAATGTTATTTCATGCATTTGTGTGTTGCATTGATCTTGTACTTACTGAGCTAAGTTGTGAGCTCACCCGAATATATTCTATTTCTTTTTCAGATCTTGATGCAGGGTATACTGTGGAAGACTTTATGACTGCCCCAGCTTACAGTACGGTGGCTGCCCTGGATACACAGACTGTAGAGGACGAGCATGATGCATCATGCGAGTGCTCATTCTGTGTTTTCCTTCAGTGATGGATTTATTTTCTTTTAATGCAATGTAATAATTATTATTTAAATTTTGTGAATGATAGAATAATTAGAATATTTATTTTAATTACAACATAGTACTCAGTTCATTTATCTTTTATTCCGCTGCTATGTATTATTCTCTGATTAAGTTAAACTGCATGGGAATGATTGCTTGACACGGTCTATTGAAATCCTAGTGTGAACCGTGGTTTACAGTCGGTTCACTCACACTTCTGATTTAGTCGGAATTGGGATGTGACAGGATGATTTTTTCTGTTGTATCTATTGTTAGATCCATGTGCCTTTTGACACCATTCTTTTAGGTTTTTGTAATAGTTTTTCTCCTTAATAAATTCTTATTTACCAAAAACAAAAAGGAAAATAAATTCAATTTTGAGGGAAGGAATCTGGATAATTAAGTTTAATTGAGGGAGGTGGAAGTGATAAAAGGACCCCTAATGAAATTATATACAAATATCGGAGGATATTATTATCCAATGAAAAAATAACCACATAACACGAATGCGTACTTTTATATAATAACGAAAAGATAATCATGCAAATAATTAATATAGACATGGATTGATAATGAATCATTATCCAAATTACATAAGTCGGAAATGTAAAAGGATGGTCAAAAATCCAAATTCGATTCACATCTGTATCCATTTAGGGTTATCCATATGGGCATGGATATTCATATTTGAATGTGTAAGATCATGGATCCGGATTCCTATCCGTCTCTATCCCATCTATTTACATTTTTTACATGAGATTCATTACTTCAACACAACTTATTTTGCATTTATTGTAATATCCATTACAGGTGGATACAATGTGGCATATATAGGAGATTAAGAGTTACAACTCCAAATTCACATGGGAATGGGATCGACAAACATTAAGGTGATGCGGTCCTTCAACACTTCATGAGCAAGAGTGTAGCCATCTTTATACTTGTAGGTGACATAAACGATACGGGCAAGGTTGAGAAACCGTAACAGAATTGGCCTTGGGACAGCAGTTGGTTTCAAGCAGGCCTCATTTATATCTTTCCATGCATATGCCAGTCTTCTATTAAACTCATCATGTACCTCTTGCTCTGAGACATCATATTGTTTCATGTAGCACTCCACAGCAGAAAAAACATGCCCTCTCTCTTGCTCAACCTTCAAATATTAAAATTTGCTTGTGTTAGATTTTATTTGGTACCTAAATATGAATTTCGAAGCTAATTACTCTGAAATAGGTTTTTCTTATTGAGATTGATCCAATGTCGGTGATTGGTGATGGATGTCCCTTTGATCATGCAAAAACCCAAGATCCTTCCTATCTCAATTACTAAAACTCTTTGTGTATTGACATTTCGGTGATGGTCCAATCACAGCCATGAAAAAGAATCAGTGTTAATGAGCTATTTATACCCACCAGTGTCATATAGAAAAACCCAAAATGAGATGTGTGCTAATTAAATTTGAAATTAAAAATGTACCTTGTGGGATGTCATGTCATTCATGAGCCTGGCAATTAAGCATGCAGCTATGGCAATTTGAGGTTCGTTCATTATCCAATCAAGGGCTTCCTTTGTCACAACCTCTCACATTCTAACCAAGGAAAAGACTGTGAGCACTGTACATGCACCGGTGATTAATGCAGTTTCCAGATACTCATCCATTGTTGGAATATATCCCTCGCTATACCATTTGGCTTCATTGTGATAGGCTCTTACAAATACTTTCATCTGAAATTAAACCAAAGAAACCTAACTAATTATTATTAGAATTAATGTTTTGTTTTAAATTTTACGCGGGTCTGTCTGAATAACTGACCCGGTTACAACAAACTTTTGATCTTTTTTTTTCCTGAAGTAACTCTTATTTATTACAGTACGGTTCTTGAAACCGATGTACAATGCGAAACGTCAAACAATCTTTTCATGAACATTTTACGAAACTGCTGAAACTAAAAAGGATTTCTTTTTGGTTTTTAAGAGAAATGATCTTTAAGATCCAAGGGTTATAAAATAGGTGACAAAGTCCAGATAAAACTTTTTAAAATTGTCTACTTATGAAATCTAAGGGTGTCAATGGGCCGGGCTGGCCGGTTTCGGTCCGGACTAAATCGGTGTCGGATTTTATAAGCTCAGCCCAAAACATGTTCATTAAGAGTTCGGACTAGGTTGGGCTATGCTGGACACAATAAGTAACGGGCTGGTCCGATGTCCGTTTGTTATCGGACTGGGCTTATTGAAGTGATTTCGGACTAGTTCGGTCCGGACCGGGCTTATCAAACTTATCGGGTCTATTTTATATGTAAGATATATAGCCTATTTTATTATTTCTATCTATAAAATTAGCATTATTCCTTTTATATGTATGTAATTCAATAAATTGTAACAATTAAAGTAGTCTTTTCAACTATAGATTCATATAATCTTTCGGATCAAGAAGTGAACTATAACAATATAATATAATCCATCAAAAATTTAAAACCATTAAAATTAAGAAATTGGGCCCGGATGGACCTTACCAGTGTTCAGGGTTAAGTATTATTGGTTCGGACTAGTTCGGACTTCTTAACGGGCCGGTCCGGTCTTATTTCGGTCTGGACTGTAACAGTGTCGGGCTTTACAAGCCAAGACTGAGACCTGTCCATTAAGTTTCTATCCGTGCTATCGGGTCAGACCCATTTTTGACACCCTTAATGAAACCTATTGATTAATTTAAAAAAAAAAAAAAAAAGGAAGAGAAGAAAAAAACTATTGTTTCATATGTTTGCAAAATCTCATAAACAAAAGAATGAACCAGTAAATTAAGTGTTTTTTTATTACACACCGCTTCTTTCGCATAGTTAACACGATATGATTGTCCTTCCTTTCTCAATTCTTCCTCAGCTTCAATGTAAACATCTAAGATTGCAGAGTAGAGCAGCTTCATGTATTCTGGGAGTCCATCCAAGGCGCTAAGGTCCCACTGAAAATTTAGCATTAACATAAACTTCACCTAAATCAGCAAATAAGTCACACTTGGTATAAGGAAAGAAACATCATACTTTTTTTTTTTCTAAAGATCAGATAATTTCATTCGACGAAAAATATACAAAGGAGATTAGAAGATCTCAAAACGAAGACTTGTAACACTATGAATTGATGAAACTGCAACTTCCACCCTCGGCAATGCTATCAACAGGAAAATCATAGCTCTATCTATCGAGTTTTCAACTCAAGAGTTCAAAGAAGTAAGTGGAAGGATTCTCTATATATAACACCCCAAGATTCTAATTTCATTAGAAATGTGAAATTATTCCAAATACTCCCCTTCACATGTAGCCCCACCGTTCAGTGGTATATACGTGGTAGTATATATGGTAATAAATAACACTTTTAAGGTGACTTGGTCCCTCTTTTCAGGTGACTAGTCCCTCTTTCTAGTTTACTGATCCCTCTTTCAAGTGATATGTTCGTGACTGTCTCTATTTTTGGGTGACCGTCCCTCTATTTTGGTGATATATCCATGACTGTCCCTCTTTTTGGTAACCGACCTCTTTGGGTGACTATAGTCCCTCTTTGTGCATTTGTCCGCTTTCTAGGGTTTCTATAAAAGGAACCTAGAGCTCTGATACCATGTCAAGTTTGCAACTCAAAAGTTTGAACTAGTATGTAATAGGACTCTCCATATATAAGACTCCAAGATTCTAATCTCATTAGCAATGTGGGAGTATTCCCAATACCACCAACATTATCTAATGAAATGATACAAAACCATAGCTCCACCAACATTATCTAATGAAACGACAATCAAGTGTCTATATATCAAATGTATCAAATGTATCAAACCTCTCAATCGCATCTGTGAAGAGCTGGAGTTCTTCAACTGTACCATACACATCATAGGTATCGTCTATGATCGAAGACAGCGCTACAAGTTTGGTGTAAAACTTTCTAGCAAGAGTATAACAAGGCTCATAATACATCCCGACTGTCCAAAAATGGCACTCCACAAGTCGGTCTCTAAAAAAAGATAACTCTGTTGTTGCAAAGTCCAATTTTTTCCACCATCTGCAAACATGTATGAATATCGCAATAAGATTCTAATTGGTTGGAAGGGAAAGGGAAGTGAAATGTAAATTTTAAACTTAGAAAGGAATTTTGTAGCACATACTATGACTATATAATTAATTAAACTAATTCTAAATCATTCCATATTTAATTAGTTATTAACTTAAGGCTTTACTTTGCATCCAAATCCGTTGCATTTAGGGTTTCCTTAGTGATAGGTTTTTCATAGTGCCACCATCAATTTTCTTTCTCTCGTCTCTTAGGTTTCTGGAGAAGTATAAGTCATTGCTAGATCCCATCTCAAGTGAGCTTCTTTGGATTTCTAGATGCTCTTTTCGGGTCTTTGTCTCATCCTATTCTCCTTTTTTCCATTCTAGCAACAAGAGATCTATCCCATTCTCTCACCCTCTGATCTTCTGTATCCCCCCTTTTCACCCCTCCTCCTACTGCAAAGTCCTATCTATGGCTCCGTTCCCTTGCAACCAAAGTAAGCCCAAGGCTAAAGTATCACTGCTCTCCCGACAATAGATGGTCGAGCAATCAACGTCAATCCCCCACCCCCTTCTGATGTGTTTCCGATAATACCCCCTCCCCTTGCCATGCACGTAGGCAGATTTCTCTCGTCTTCAAACCAGAGAACCTGTACTCTATCATCAATGGGACTAGCTAAAACTCAGTAGCTAGCATTCGCCAAATATCAGATAATGAATATTGTATGGGTCCACATTGTAGAGGATCACAATTAAATTTATTTTCTTGGTCAGATTTTGGACTAGAATGAGCATTCCATGTGAATCTAAAGTGCATCAAAAGTCAAGATACAATGAGTTTGAAACTTACATTGACAGTTCGCTTAACTCCTGCTGTGGTAGATGAATTGTAGTAAATTGTAATCTAATTTTGCAAGCTTAAGTAGAGATTCATTCTTTGTCTCCTCTTCTTGGTAAACAGAGATGTAGTGCTTCGTTTCTACCCTTGGCATATTTTTGTAGAGGGGTTGTTCCAAGGCATGCATCACTTGGGTTGCAAGAGAAGGTTTTAGATCAGTGACTATAGATTTAAGTCCAATGGTAGTGAACTCCAGTGCTTCATCTAGAATATCTTCTCCGTGTACCCTCAAGTGTGTAGCTTCGTACAAGCATAGCATACCACTCACATCATTAATTAGGTCTTTCTTGAAAATTCCATCACTGCCCTTAAATCTGTTAAAATCTGCTTCACCACCCAAAAATTGACCAAAAGAATAAGATGACCATGGACACCAACAATTAAATAAGTTAGACAAATAGATTTCTTAAAAATAAGATGACCATAGACACCAACGATTAAATAATTAAGACGATAGATTTCTTTTCTAGGATATTATTGGGTCATCATAAAAATCTTAATATATCGGAGTATTTTAATAATTAAGACCGAAGGGGTTTTGGATTATTGTGTGATTGCCGAAGTCAACAATCGTTGATACCAGATCGATACGTACTTATAACTTCCAACCAAGCAAGAGGGAAAAAGGAATTACCACAAGGGACATTATACCCTTGTTGTCTCAGTAAACGAAACCTCAAAGCCACGGTGTAAAGATTGTTGTCATCAAAACCATATGAGGCATCATGTATCATCTCTAGTGCCTTCTCTATCTCTTCTTCAAAGTGGTAAGCCACACCAAACCGTTGCACTGAATCAATCAAGCTCAGTTTTTTTAAAGACCCGTTGGCATCACCCACTAGCTTCCTCCTTACTTCTTCTTTCAATTTTTCGGCTTGTTCTATACAACCATCATACATCTGCAAATAAGAAATGAAAAAAGAAAACATTATTATTTTCTAAATATAAAGAAAATTGTATTTTTATTTTTTCTTTTTAAATCTACTATATTATTAAGAATATGTAACACCTACACCATATAATGGCATAGATTAGGTAGGGATTGAAGTCAGATCATTCAAGTTGTATTGGTCATGACTTCAGGCATAGATTAGGTAGGGATTGAAATCAGATCAGTCAAGTTGTATTGGTCATGACTTCTCAGAAGTTGCCCAAAACCAACTCACCCCATAAGAAATATATATATTGGTTGTAACCATAGTTAGTAAATGTAGGTACAGAAAAAAAAGATATGGATACATCTCTAAATTTGAGTACGGAGAAAAAAAAAAAGGATATAGATACATACAAAAATTAAAGCGATATTGACTTCAATTATGCTTTTAAAAATTCAGCATAAATAAGTACATAATAATAATATGAGATGTTTTAATACATTTTTAATATGGGTCCTCCTTAAAAACTTAGGACAAAAAATATGGATATATTTTACAATGTAGTAGACATATATATTATTCACCATATAGAATATTACCATGGAATATATATTTATCAAAATAAGACTCCCAACTAAAATAACACAATATAATAGCTAACATAAATACATTTTTGTAACCAATTCCAAAGAAAATGGGAGCAGTTTCCCTTCACCCATGGAGAAGAGATTCTCCTCACCAAGGTAACTTATTGTTTTTTATGGGACTTGAAATACTGAAAGGTATTTCAAACCTTTAACATATGGGGCCAAACTATTTAATCGTAGATTGATGAAAATGGGGCCGTGTAAGTTTCAATTACAAAACAAAGGGTGATTTTAGATTATGACTGGTTAGGAATTTATGTTTGCAAGTGTAGTTAACGTTTATTGGGGTTGAATTTAAAATCCATTTCAAGATAATGGGACCTAAAGGACATTTAATAATGTCTAAAACCAAAGGCAAAAATGAAATTTTATTGTATTTTGAGATGCAATGTATCCTGTGGGGGTTTTTCCTCGCTCGTCTCTTGACTCACGAAAAGGAGAAAACACAGCAGCGAAATAATGTCATTTTATTAATCATTTATAATAAAAAAAAATTTAACAGGGAAGAGCACCGGAGAGGTGCCAGTGGTATGGGGTCGGAATCTAAGGGGACAAGAGGGGGGAACCACTCTACAGGATGAGGCGGTGAGGATCTGAAGGGACAAGGGGGGTACAATGAAGCCTGAGACCTACCCTATGCCAGAACAAAACGACATAGCCACAAACCAGCTGGGCTGCCCAATGGACCTCATAATTTTAAAACATACATATTATTTGGGTGTTTTCCTTCCCTTATCTATTGATTTAAGCTCTATTTAGTATAGTTTATATTTATATTATGAGTTATTTATATTAAATTATTTATGAGAATAAATTATGAATCATAAGTAATAATCGTTTAATATCACTAGACATAAAGAAGTAATAATAGATAACCACAATAATGACAAACACCTTCTAATCTATTTACAGATTTTAAATTATATCAATTTATTTTAAAAATAAATAAGTACCATAAATCATACCAAAAATTATATATTTCATAGTATATTATATAATTTATACCAAAGAGAGCCTATGAAAGTGAGAAAAAACAATAGAGATCTACACCACAACCATTGATCTCCAGCACCAAGAACAATAGAAGTGGTCAGATTTTCAGTAGCAACAAGTAGTGCTCTCTCTCTCTCTCTCTCTCTCTCTCTCTCTCTCATCATTATATAACTAAGTCAAGGTCAAATGCCTACTTTACTACATAGCACAGTCCGGAATTTGCAAGTTATCTCCAAATGCTATTAATTACCTTATCACTAGGAGCATTTGTGATGAAGTGATCACCCCAAATGCTAGGATGGAAATCGATTGATTTATGAATGATCTTTGTGCTTGCATTTTGAAGAAGATAATCGTTTTGGTTTGAAGAGGGGATAAAAGAAGATTTGACAGACATCTTTCTTTTAAGACATCTAAAAGTAAGATAGAATTGAAATGGAACAAAAATATGGTTTATGATTGGAAAGTGAGCAAAAGAAGGTTGGACGAACATCTTTCTTCCAAAGACAATTAATATTAAAATAGAATAACGGAAGTGTGGGCAGTTATGATGGGTATTGTGGCTCAAAAGCAATTGTGGAGTAGAAAGAACATGTTAATTCCTATTTATAGGAAAAAAAAAAAAAAAACTTTGAACGATCTTTGTGCTTGCATTTTGAAGAAGATGTTGTTTTGGTTTGAAGAAAAAAATTTTTCTCCTCCTCTTTTTTTGAAAACCTCTTAATTTAAGATAGAACTAAATAGTGGAAGGGGTGAAAAGAAGGCTTGACTAACATCTTTCTTCAAAATACATTTGAAGACATCTAAAATTAAGATAGAACTTTGAAGAAGTGCATTGTGGAACAAAAAGATAAAACATCATTATTTAAAAAAAAAAAAAAGTTTATTGATTGGAATAAAAGAGGGAGCAGAGGAAGGAAGGTTGGACAAACATCTTTCTTTCAAAAACAATTAATATTACAATAGAATAACGGAAGTGTGGGCAGTTATGATGGGTATTGTGGTTCCAAAGCAAGTGTGGAGTAGGAAGATCATGTTACTTCTATTTATTGAAAAGCACTAAAAAAAAAAAAAAAAACCTTGAATGTTCTTTGTGTTCGCATTTTAAAGAAGATGATGGTTTTGATTTGAAGAAGGGGCAAAAGAAGATTTGACAGATAACTTTCTTTTAAAACTTTTAAAATTAAGATAAAACTGAAATAATAGAACAAAAAGATGGATTATGATTGGAGAGGGAGCGAAAGAATGTTGGATATCACGTGAAAACACATGGGTTCTGAATCTTCTGACAAAGTAGAATACTATATAAACAATAATTGTCCAACAAAATCAAATTGAGATATTTTTCTAGAACCCCAAAAAATTATATTATTTTACAGAGTGATCTGACTTCATCGTTTTCATCTCGTTTTGTTTTGTTTTTTTTTTTTTTTTTTTTTTGGGTGATCAGTTAATTTTATAGGAAAAAAAGAAAAAAAAAATAACAAAAACAAAACAAAACAAAACTTCCGACAATGCCATCAGCAAGAACCAGTATATATTGCACTGTTGGTTGCCTTGGCTCCCTTGTCTTTTATGTTATGTGGAGAATGGAGCCCACTGGCTTCAATTGGTGTCGAAAAATGCATGCAAAGACTCCATTCTAGCTGTTCGACCATTGACTTTGTCATTTAAAAAGCCAAAGACTCCACTCCTTGTCTGTTGTAGGACAATGGGAAACCAAGAGGGCAGACAGGTGTGAAATCTATGCACCACCCGATTTTGATTCGAAATCTAATGGATGTGTAAATATTGAATTCGCATTCCTTTTCTCCGTTAAAGATAAAAAAAATTTAGGAAAAATTACACGTACTATTCTTGTATTATGGACTAATTACATCTACCATCCACTAGTTTCAGACAATTACACATATCACCCCTAATTCCAAAAACGTGTAACAAAGAAGTTCATTCTGTTAATAGGGTTAATTCTGTTGGTGATGTCAAATCGTTCTAAAATATTAAGGACGAAAAACCTTCCGTTTTTCTCTTTTTCTATTTTGCGAAGAAGAACAATCTTCGCCTTCAACAACAGCTTCTCCCTCAACATCTTATACTTCAACAACATTACCTTCCACAACCACTTTGACGACTACTGCATTTAACCAAAGTGGATTTGGATGCCGTCCGTGCAGCTGCGATGATTCAAAGCATCGTCTATAAAGAAGAAAGAGTAAAGGTTGTAAACCCTACAAGGACAAAGTTGTCTTTTCAAATTTAGACTTAACACAGTTAATAGAATGGATCTTTTTGTAATACATTTCAGAATTTAGGGGTGGCATGTGTAATTGTCAGAAACTAGTGGATGGTAGGTGTAATTAGTCTATAGTACAGGGGTAGTACGTGTAATTTTCTAAAATTTTATTAAACCAAACAAACAATAAAGAATAACAAGGAACTGAGGAATGAACCTACCCCATCTTCGGCAATGCCATCATCAAGGAAGGAACCAAACCTCAAAAAAACATAAAACGAGGCCGTTCTAAAGCATCCCACACAACCTCCCTAGCGTTCAAGGGAAGACAATCATACCAAATAGAAGAACTCTGCGATTTAGCAGTGTAACGAGCTAGACCATCAGCTACCATACTTACTTCTAACTTTGTGTGATCCGGCATTGGATACTGCTTAAGAAAGGAGCCACACTGTTTCAAGACTGCATGCATCGCCAAAGAACCTGAAACCGAAGGAGACAATCAAAAACAACCGAGGATTCACATTCAATCCAAAGGAAGGAACAAAAATGATTCATGGCTTGGTGGTGAATGCCAGATAAAACCATCGAGAACTTGGCTAAGTAATTCATTGTTTCACCCAAGTATTCTGCAAAGGGCAGAACAGTCAATCGTGATGAGTTATGGATGACTCCTCCCGCCCTTACCTTACCTGGATCCCTCAAGGAACACCCATCAATGTTTAGCTTGACCCACCTCCAACCAAATTTTATCCAAAAAAGTTACTCCAAACCTTAAGTAGAGTCTAAAATTTTCATAAATAACCCTCTTAGAGCTCAAATCCTAGGTAGAGTCCAAACTTCCCATAAATAACCTCCTAGAGTCCAGTTCACCCCTTAGGTTAGAAACCTACCATTGATAAACCTTCCATCGTCATCCTTACCTTTAGGTTAAGGTCATTTCCAAGCCTAAAACCACTTAGAACCATCCCAAGGGTATTTTTGGTCACTAAAATCAAAGTTGGTCAAAGTTGATCAAAATTGATCAAAATAATCAAAGTTGGTCATACCTAAACCCTAGAATCAACCTAGAGTCAATCTAGAGTCACTTAGATTTAAATCTAGTCAAAGCCTATCATAGTCACCTATTAACCTTCCTAGATGTCACCTATAATACTCATGTGTCACTTAGAAGCCATGCCCATCCATCTCCTCCCCCCCCCCGGCCACCCACCCCCACATAATAGTTCATAGGTGATGTAAGAGAGAAGTAAGGAAGAAAATGGAAGAGAATAAAAAATTTAAAAAAAAGTGGAAGTCCATTGGAAGCCCACTTGGAGCCCATAAAGCTTAAGGTAAACCCTAATGGACCTATTTGATGGGCTAAACATAGCCCATAATCCACCCATATGGGTTGGATTGCAAAAAAAAAAAGATAAAAGAGAAGAAAAGTCAAAAATGACAAAAAAAAATGACAAAAAAAGAAAAATAAATAAATAAAAAGAGATCTCCCTCCCTCCACGGTTTTGGAGGGAGAGGATCTCTCCAAAACCGTGAATGGAGAGACCCTCATGGTGAGGTGGCAATTAGCTAAGGATAGAAAGAAAAAAGAAAAAAAGAGAAAGAAAAAGAATTTTTTTGGAAACTTTTTAAAGTCTAATTGGTCTCTAATTAGAGACCAATTCAAAGATCCTATATGAAGTAATAATAAGATGTCATGTGTCAAGATTCAATTTGTATTTAAATATAATTCAAAGTATAGAAACTTTGAAAGAAAAATAAGAAAGGAAACAAATCAACACATGAATTGACAAGAATAGAGAGACTTGGCTCTATAAATAAGACCCATGGGTCTCCAAAGAGGCCATCCATGAAATCACCCCCCCCCCTCTCTCTCTCTCTTAGTGGCATGAGAGAGGGAGAGAGAGAGAGAGATAGAAGAAGAAGAAGAAGAAGAAGAAGAAGAAGAAGAAGGAGAGGAGCACCTACCTCCACCCATCTCCATTTAAGCTTGGAAGCTCCATGAAAGGATCTCCATCTTCTTTGGGATACAAAGTAAGCATCTTCTCCCACATCTCCATAAAGCATGCTTGAATATATATATGCTAGAATAGGTTTGCATAGGAATAAAAGTAAGCATCTTCTCCCACATCTCCATAAAGCTCCATGAATAAGAATACTTATTTGCATTCTTGTGTATTTTCACTATTAAATTCAAATCAGATATTTTTTCTTAAAAATATATGTTATAATGAGTCCCTTCCCCAAATTGAGCTCTATCCATAGTGATTTGGCTAGGCAAAAAAATCTATGAATGAAGTTCAGATCTAAAAATGATAAATCTGAGCACAAAAGTATTTGATATGTTTGGCAGAGTTAAATTAATTGTTTGACATCCAAAAAATTATGACACATGTCTTAATCAGTTAGGAAGATCGTTTAAGAAATCCAAATTGATTTGGATCTAAGATGACATACAAAAAATCATGCAATACATAGAGAACAGAAACAGATATAGAACAAAAGTGCTCTGTTCATGGGCCTAGAACTAAGGTTTTCACTTAGAATCTTGAGAATAAATGAACATGAAGAATGTATTCCATCGAGTTAGCTGACTCTCAGAATTAGTTTGGAATGAATTGGATCAAAGTTGAATTTTTTGTGGATTTTGCATTGAAATCGGGTAAAATCTGAAATAGGATTTTGCATCCGCTTGGGTGTTAAATCTGAATATGATAGAACTCATTTTTGCAAATTATAAAAGAGGAAAAGTTAGCATTTAGAATCTAGTTTTTTGAGAATATAATTAGATTTTATTTTCATTGAATATTCAATTTTCTACTGATTTACAAGATAAGTGCGCAGAAAGTGTGAATGTTGTTTTTCAATGACTAATCTTGCATATTTTAAATAAGTTAGATATATTTTTTGTCATAGTTGGATGATCTTGACATATATGGTAAGATGGATATATTGCTTATCATATTTTGTTGTTTTTATATTCAGTAAGTAGGAAATTTCTTACCTCATTTGAATGGATTTTGACATATTTGGTAGAATAAGATAATTTTCTTACCATATATAACATGTTTGGTAGAATAGAAAAGTGTCTTACCATACATATATTTTGACATATTTGGTAGAATAGAAAATTTTTCTTACCATATATGACTTGCTTGGTAAAATAAGAAAATTTTCTTACCATATATGAATTTTAACATATTTGATAGAATAGGATAATTTTTTTACCATATATGATGTGTTTGGTAAAATAGAAAAAGATTTCTAACTATACATGATTTTTTGATTAGTAGAATAGAAAAATTTTCTTACCATATATATTTGATAGAATAGGAAAGATTTCTTATCATATTTGAATATTCATTCATATTGCTATAGTTGGTAGGTTGGATAAATATCTTACCATATATACATATGCCATATTTAGATCTTACTATGCTTATAAGATAGTATATTTAGATCTTAACATGCCTAGAAAATAATAGATTTAGATCTTACCATGCTTAGAAGATAGCATATTTAGATCTTAACATGGTTAAAAAATACCATGTTTAGGTCTTAACATATTCAATCTTGCCATATTAGAAAATGTTATACATATATATATATATATAATTGTCATATTTAGATAAAATATCTTATCTGGGTAGTAATTTAATTTCAGCAACACCCTAGGTTGAACATGCCATATTTGTACACTTTAGAAGACAAACTAAGAGTGAGGATGTGTAATTAGGCACTCACATACATGGAAAGGGAAAATGGGAATAACAAAAAAATCTTAATGAAGAAAAATTGTGCCTAGCTAAAACATTCCAAAATTAGAGTTTAGGCTTAAAAAATGGTAGTTTAGGACTATCCTTATTCTTAGCATATCCCTTAACCTAGAACAGGTTATGAACCCTTAACCTAGAATAGGTTATGAAACCCTTAACCTAGAACAGGTTATAAACCTTTAGACCTATAACAAGTTTTAAACCTTAATTTATAATAGGTTATCCACCTTTAGGGCCCGTTTGATAAAACTTCTGCTTCTGGATTCTAGATTCTGGTTCAAATTTGGATTCTACTCCAAGCTACTCTAGGATTATTTTGGAGTAGAAACTTGTTTGATAACGCAATTCTGAAATAGATTTTAGAGCATCTTTGGATTAGAAACATGTTTGATAACACACTATCCCTCCAATCGAAGTCTAGAAAAATAGTCGTAGTAGTGGTGGTGGGCGGTGGTGTTGGTGGTGGTGGTGGAGGCGACGGTGGTGGTGGTGGTAAAGGTGGCGCGCGGTGGTGGTGGTGGTGGTGGTGGTGGTGGTTGTGGTGGTGGTGGTGGTGGTGGTGGTGGTGGTAGTGGTTGTGGTGGTAGTGGTGGTGGTGGTGGTGGTGGGTGGCGGGCGGTGGTGTTGGTGGTGGTGCTGGAGGCGACACGATGGTGGTGTGGTGGTGGTGGTAGAGGTGGCGGCGACGGTGGTGGTGGTGGTGGTGGTTGTGGTGGTGGGTGGTGGGCGGTGGTATTGGTGGTGGTGGTGGTGGAGGCGGCGGTGGTGGTGGTGTTGGTGGTGGTGGTAGAGGTGGCGGCGGCGGTGGTGGTGGTGGTGGCGGTGGTGGTGGTGGTGGTGGTGGGTGGTGGGCGGTGGCGTTGGTGGTAGTGGAGGCGACGTGGTGGTGGTGGTAGAGGTGGCGCGACGGTGGTGGTGGTGGTTGTGGTGGTGGTGGTGGTGGGCGGTGGAGTTGGTGGTGGTGGTAGAGGTGGCGGCGGCGGTGGTGGTGGTGGTGGCGGTGATAGTGGTAGTGGTGGTGGGTGGTGGGCGGTGGCGTTGGTGGTGGTGGAGGCGACGGCGGCGGTGGTGGTGGTGGTGGTAGAGGTGGCGACGGCGGTGGTGGTGGTGGCGGCGGTGGTGGTGGTGGCGGCGGTGATGGTTGTGGTGGTGGTGGTGGTGGTGGTGGTGGTTGTGGTGGTGGTGGTGGTGGTCAAGTGATAGTCATGTGAGTGTCGACTCTTTTTTTTCTCTTAAAAAGTTGATCTAACAGCTTGGAGCAAGTATTTATGACTCCAAAATTTTGGATTCTGGAGTCATTTTGAATCCGTTCACTCTGTGGGAGTTAGAATCTAACTGGACTTATCAAACGCGCTTCTACTCCAAAATGGCTCCCTGGGAGCCAGAATCCATAGAATCCAGAAGCAGAAGTTTTATCAAACGGGCCCTTAAAACCCATTTCGAACTACGTGGATCCTAATTCTTAAGAAAACCCTAAGATACGTAGGCAATTAGGGAAGAACTTCCAAATATAAACCCTTGACCCACATGGACTATCCATCAGTCCATACACCCTTGATTTACATGGACTATCCATCAATCCATACAGATCATCCACCCTTAGTTTTCCAAGGTCATCCATATCCATATCCATACATATATTCATTAGCCATATCCATATCCATACATATATTCATTAGCCATATCCATATCCATAGATTCCTCAACCAATCAAGCATAAGCTTCAACTTGAACATAGAACTTAATAAAACCAAGCATAAATTACAAACATAAACTTTAATCACACCAGAACTACAATGATGAACCTAATTTTTAGAAGATTTCAAGATATGTAGGCAATCTGGAAGATTTTATATTCGGTTCAATGATATCAAACCATAGGTTCAGTTCAGTTCAATCAAAAGAGTCTAGCATAGGAAAGGCACGAGAGATCGATTACGGTCGAGCAATTTGGGTGCCTAACACCTTTCCATTATCGTAACCTGATACTTAGCCGGATCTCTGATAGAACAAAAATCGATTTAAGGGTCAAGAGTTAATAGAAGTCTTATCTTATGATGAGACTATATTTGAGGTCCTAGACCTTAATCTAGGTGGTGACTCCAAACAAATCATTTTCTTGAGGAAAATACAAATTCCTTCACATCTCTTACATTAGCAATCATCCACTCTAAAACGCTAGACACCAAGCAAGGCTTACGGATCAGGAGATCCCTCTAGCCCTTTTCAACACTTCCAAAAATCCTAGCCATGGTTTGGCAATCTCCCTTAAAATAGGCTCGGTTTCTCCCCAGCCAAATACACTAGGCTACTATGAGAAAACTTGGTTGTCAAAGACCCTTCAATAGAACTACATTTCATTTGTACTTTTACCAAGAGAATAAGAGCTGAATTCTATCAAAGCCAGACCAATGCAGATTGGAACAACTCAAGGAACAACTCAGGGAACCCCTCCATACAGTTAAAGCCACTTCATAGTCGAAGAAGAGATGCTTAAAAGAATCCACCTCCTTGTAACACAACAAATAAAATTCTGGACACAAAGGCACCCGACACCAAATCATCTTGTCGTCAATGGGAAGACACTCATGACACCATCACCAAGCAAAAAGAGATGCCTAGGCATCAAAGATTTGCACCACGCAGGAGCCACCTATTGCTGCTAAAACTGGGCTAGCTGATGTGTCCGGCTTCCTACAAGATAAAGATGAAGGTTATCGGAGCCAGACGGTGATGCCCGGTGTCTACTCTAACGATCAAGCCAGTAACAGAGCAATCAGTATGGAGCTTACAAGAAAACGGTAAGCTCCTTAGAGAGGTAGGTTCCCTTAGTATCCTTAAAGAGACTAGAGATCAGATGCCTTTATCTGTGATCGCTGAGCGTATATATAGAGGACACACCTGCAACCTGAATGGACTCACCATCCGATGATTAAGAATGTATGACTCTGCTATGACTCCGCTAGATCTGAACTAGGTAAGTATGACTACTGGAACAAATCAAATCATCTTAAGTGGCCATAGGATGAAGATCCTTCATCTTATGGCTAGGCAAGAACGTCGTCTCCGCCCTTACAGGTAGCCACGAGCATCCTTCGCGGGTGAAGAACCGTATATAAATCCAATTTCTCGGATTATGTCTCAATATGAATCCCCACAGTATGCCCTAGATTGGCCTAGAAATCTAGCTCGTGTAAACATTCAGGTGCTTCCTCTCACCGTCATCAAGGTGCCCTGGGGGTGACATATGGCAGGGCACGTGTCATCTTCCCATTACTATTTATGGGTGGACACGTGTCGTGCCATGATTAGCTAGGAGAAATATGCTATCAACAATTGCCTCTTGCTTCTGTGGACTCGTCGAGTTCAAGGAAGCAATCTCAATAGTACAATGTATTTCGTTCCATGTCGTTACAGCCAATCATAAGGTGCTCAGGGTCGTGCTACCTTAGTCATTTGAAGTCGCACTTCCCAAGTCGCTTAAAGTCGCACTTCCCAAGTCGCTTAAAGTTGCACTTCCTAAGTCGCTTCCTTCAAAATGGAAAGCGACGACTTGGAGAATGAAACGACTACTTGAAGAATGTCCTGGTTTAGAGGAAGCGGTTTCTCCTTGATGGGATCCAACTTGCACATCATTCATCACAACTTAAGAGTTGCAAGTTGGCGTGAGGCCCGACTTAACCTGTGGGTGAGATCATCTTGAAGAGAGACAACTTACTTGAACGCCAATCGTAGAAATTTTGGCCAAACTGGTTCCCGCTCAATTTTGAAGTTGTCAAAGGTACGTAACCATCATAGGGGAATTCAAAAACTTTTAGGGGACTTTATAAGGTATTCTGAATATCTCGCCTTTCATGATTACACGACGATTCGGTATGAGTAGTTTCGAAACAACAACCTCTAAGGAGATGCCACACATCGAAGCAGTCATTTGTGTTAGGCCATGGTCTTCATATCTGTACAAAAATGACATCAACGCACAAATTTGTCTTCACCTTTTAAAGCATCGCATTTAATGTGATGCGGAAGTATTAAATGTGAAGGAATTTCTGCCCATTCATCGAGCAAAGGTGTCCCATCTCCCTTGCTGATTACGACAAAGGAAGAGGATTCAACATCCTTTGTAATGATGAGCTTCGGATTCCAACGTTTTCAAATTCATCGAACGGTGGCTATAAAATCCCATCGAAGAAGCTGAGAAGCACTGTTGGTTTTTCGATCTCTCGAGTCCCTAAAGCAGAGGAAATCCTTCTTCATCTTCTTCGTTACCATCCATCACTTCTCCGTAACTCTCCCATAGTAAATTCTCTTTCCCGTTTCATTATTTATTTGATTGTTGGTAATTTCCTTTAGAGTTGCCTCTAGGGTTAGCCATGTCTAGCATGTTCAACCCTCCTGGAGCGGAGCCCTCAGAACCTAATAAACTTATCTTTGGATGATTTCAAGAGGAGTACACTGTGTGGGACTTCTCAGCTACCTAGGCACCGTTAGGATGTTGAGCGTCGGTGAGGTCCACTAAACCCAAAGCCATCATTGCTAGGGCACTTCCCATAGCAGGGGACAATAGGCTGCCAACAAACGTATTGTCATGTATAGTTGGATCCAGGGGGACGATAACCAGCGTCTTCTCCTTATTAGCTAAGAGAGAGAAAGAATCTCGATAGCCTTTTCCCCCTGCAATTCTGATGTCGGATGCCCTAGCACTTCTGGGAGAAACCATGGAGATTGCAATCCCTTCTCCCATAAAAGTGGAGACTGTCGGGGTGAAATGCAGATTGAGTGAGGAGGCGCTCAATAGTGTTTTGGTTGAATACCTAATCAATGGCCACTACTATACTAGGATTCCTTCAAAGGGAGAATTCTCCTGCCAACCCCATTGAACGAAGATGTGTATATACACCGAGTTCCTTCGATCAGGGTTCAAGCTCCCAGTTCCTTTAGAGGCTGTTAAGATCCTACGGTATTATGGTCTAGCCCTAGCTCAAATCCATGCCAGCTCGTGGTCTATGATCCTGGCCTTCATTGTCTTCTTTCGAAAGCTAGGGAGGACACTGAGTGTTGATCTATTCAGATATTTGTATCTTTTGAACAAGGCGAATCCGTCCAACAAAGAAACGGATAAATTGGGCTGGTATTACTTCAACAAGCGGCCCAAAGCTTTTGAGATTCTGTGTATAAAAAGGAACAAAGTTCCGCGTTGGTCGAACAAATTCTTCTTCGCGGGTGGTCATAACATGAAGCCCTTACCACTGGTAAACGTATGGCATTTTTTGGAAGTCGGTGATCTAAACCCCCTTCTGACTTTGAACGAGGAGGACAAACTTAGCCACTTTATGGTGGAATCAAGGACCAAAATCGATTATGATGAGCTTACTTCCCCCTTCATGTCCTGTCTTGGAGATTTTGAAACAAGGGACGACGTCTATGATGACACAACACCCCCAGGGTTCCTTTTAGCTATAGAGGGTTCAAGTACGCCAGAAAGGTGTAATTTAAACACCCACTTGACATTCAATTTTCATTGGTACTAATTCTTTTTTCTTTGACGATTTTGTAGTGGGAAAATATTCTCTTGATCTCGCCGTGATCAGGAGGTTACAAGAGCAATATAGAGTGTGGAAAGATAGGGCTGAGGGCTCTAAGAAGATGGGAAGGAAGAAGAAAGCTTCCCACACCCAAGTTACAGAGACTTTGGACCAAGAGGATTGGTCTGAGGGCGAGGGCAGTGCTGCCCCATCCCCGAAGAAGGCAAGGACTGAAGTCGAGTGTTCACCTACGGCTTCGTCTGAGAGATCTTCTCCCATCATTTACCCTTCTGAGACTGAGATTGTCTTCGTTGATGTCCCCCCGGCTCTTCAAGAAGTCTCCGAGGTTCCTGCCAACATTCTCCCTACGCTAGTGTCACAAGAGTCTGGTAGGGAATCCTCCAAGTCACCCTCTAGGACGTCTTCATAATTCATCGCCATTGGGGCAACCACTAAGGTTGTATGGTCGGTTCCAAGTTTGCCACTCGCAATAGGGTTAATGACGTGCCCCCAGAAGAGGACTGACTCTCTTGCCCCAACTCTTCCCAGGCAAAGTCACTAACCAGGGGTTTTAAAAAGCGTGTCTTTTTTAGGGGTCGTAGTCCTGGATCTTCAGAAGGCCCTTACTAGCCAAAATGGAGGATCGGCCAGGGTGATAGCACTATGGTGTCATCCGACGTCGCCCACCAAGTGGTGGAGGGCATGTGTCTACCCAAAGACAAAACCTCTTTTGATAAGATGTCGGACGATGAGCTACACAAGGCAAAGGAGCGATACCTTGTTGGTGTAAGTGTCTACTTTTCTTTGGATCCCCCTTTTCCATTGTTTTTCCAATTTCTCCTTTAATACTTTTTGTTTCTTCCACAGCTTGTGAATGTATCGCGGTCTCATCATAACCACAATCTCATTAAGGCAAAAAAGCTACAATCTACAGAGAAAAAGCTTGAGTCTACTGAGAAGACTTTGGAAGAAGCCCAGAAGGTCCTTCTGAATTACTCTGAGGAGAAAGAAGCTTTGGCTAAAGAGCTGAAGGAAGTTAAGGGTCAGCTTAAAGCCACGAACTCTGGCAAGAGTGATGCTGAGTCTGAAGTCACCAAGCTGAAGGTGGAACTTGAGAGAGAGAAGGAAAGGGCCAAGTTAGACCTGAATGTGGCGACTCTGGCATTGGATTTTGTAAAGTTGGACAGCCAAAGGGAGAAGGATATCGCTGACAAGACCAATGAAGATCTTTGAGCCAAACTCAGGGAGACCGACGTTGGGGTCCCCAGGAAGATCAACTAAGCCATTGTCGAGTTCAAGGCCTTTGAAAAATTGGATCATTTCATCCTGGAGGCTCCAGAGAAGAAACCTTTTTGGACCAAGATTGGTGGGGATTCTTACATCCAAGGGGTATACAACTTGTATCGCTTCGTGGGCAAGAAGGCGCCTGACTTGAGCTTCCCCCGGTACTACTTGGAACTGGATGAGGTTTCTTCTTCCGAAGAATAGTATGAAGAAGAGGATGCTAAAGAAGTGGGAATCGAAGGCGCATCCCAGCATCCCCGCCTGGAGGCAGAGCCTCAAGCTCTGGTAGTTGTCCATCCTCTTCCCCCCATTTTTTAAGTCGTCGATGCTCAGGATTCTCAAACTGCAGGTGTGGTTTTAGGGTCAAGCATTCTCTAACTCGGTCAAGGAAGTTCTACCAAGGATGCTAGGACAAACACAGAGGTTTTTGGGTGGCCACCTTAGTTTTTCTCCTTTCTTTTTGTCCTTGCCCTTTGATGCTTTGTGTATTTTCGCACTTTGTAACTTGTCCCTTTAACTTAATGAAAATTAGACTCTTTTTTTTTTTTTTAATTCTGCAGTTGAGGTAGTATGTGATCTTTCTCGAATCTTTTTGTCTAACATTGCGACTTTCACTTAAGACCTTTTGGATGTTCTCTCGGATGTCCGTGCTGGGGCTGAAGTCCTTCGTACCCAACTTCAATTGGTTTAAGCCAAATTAGGGAGAGTTGACATTGCTATGGGTTCTCTTGAAGAATCCCGTAAGGGGGAATGTAGGTTCATGTGATCAAGGGCGGAGAAAGTGGAATCTTAATATGCGACAGCTCACTGCTTACATTTCGAGTGTTAAAAGGAGCTACAGTCGGTAAAAATTGACCAAGACGATCTTCTGAAAGAGGGTGCTATTCATAGGCAACTGCACCTTAGTGCACAACATCAATTGGGCTTTCTTGTGAAGAAACTCACCAAGGCAAAAGAGGTTCTAGGTGACTTCATGGGTCGTCCAAGAACTAAGGGTTATTACCACAATCCTTACCCTTCTGTGGATGCTATATATCAAACGATGTTGTGGCAGTACACCAAAGCTTAGCATGAAGCCAAGAAAGTGGCAAAAGAGTTAGTCGGAGCCATAGCACACCTTAGGAAACCTTCTACTAGCATTTAGCTTGTATAATGTTTCTGCCCTCAACTTCATGATAGTGTGATTAGTAACGTTGTAATGAAGTTGACTTGTATCCTTCTTTCGCGTAATAAAATTTGGGATTTGCACTTATGCACCGAGTTTGCATGTTCCAAGCACTAAACCGCTTCTTCTTCGCGCACTTTCCATATGGCGCATGACAGTTTTGAAATGTAAAATATCGTCCCCCTTCGAAAGTGTCTTGAAAATTGATAATCTCTTTTCATAGGTTCCTAGGGGCAGTAGATGTGACAGTTACCCATAGGCGAACGGGGCAGTGCCACATGTAAAACAGCCTCTTTTTTGAACCATCATGATGATTGAAGTTGATTTGACCGTTTTCTCGATGGACCTATTTTTGGAAACGTCTATATATTTCCTTTAATGCGGATGATGTGGGATTGGTTTCCTTTTCAAGAAACACTCGTTCTTCTTCCTAAATATCTTATGTAATCTTAAGTATTCGATCTTTCAATGGAGGAAATAGTGGTTTTGTCACACCCCAATTTCGATTGAACCAGAAGTGCGAGTGAACTGTCTCCAAACCACGGCTCACACCAGGATCTCAATAGACCATGTCAACAAACCATTCTAAGCAAAACTAGCCATAATAAGAGAAATATACATAACAGCAGAATCTAATAATAAATGAACTGAGTTTCTAATTGTAAATAAATAATTATTCTAATTATGCCATCATCTACAATCATAAATAATAATTTAATACATCGTCTATACCCAATTGCAAGAATAAATAAATAACCCTAAAGGAACACATAGTAAGAGCACTAACACGAGGTATCATGTTCATCCTCTACTGTCTGTGAATCTATAACAGCCATTGTCCCATAAGTTGGAGAAGCCATAAAGTCCTCAATAGTGTAACCTGCATCAACATCTGAAAAAGAGTATATATATATATACGGAGTGAGCTCACAACTTAGCTCAGTAAACCACAAGACCAATGCAATATACAAAATGCATGAGGTAACGTTACAATTAGGTTAGGTATAACTTGCAAAATGCTATGGTAAGGTTTGACGGCCACCGCACCTCCATGCACGAGAGTGTGAGCACACCCAATAGTCAGGCTCCGATCCACACTACTATTGTTGCTCCACATCACTCACTCTGGTATAGAGATAGAGTTAGAGTCTGGCAGGTAGGCAGTGTCACACCCCAATTCTGATCCAACCAGAATGGTGTGAGTGAACCGTCATCGAACCAACGGTTCACACCAGGATCTCGAATAGGCCGTGTCCACTCATACAAACCATCACACATAACCACAATCAGAATATAATAGTACAGCGGAAGTCTTTAAAATATAATGAACTGAGAATCTATTGATAACGTTAAATAAGATATCCAATTATTCAAACCCAAACAAGTAATATAATATCATTAGATCTCTTTAATCCAATCAAAAATAATGAAAATAAATAAATAAAACCAATCAAAGGTACACACAGAAAGGGCACTCGCATGAAGCGTCATGCTCATCCTCTCCTACCTGTGCACCCAGAGCAGCAACATCACCATACGCCAGAGCGTTCATGTAGTCATCCACAGTGTAACCTGCATCAACATCTAAAACAATGTACGTACAAAGGGTGAGCTCACAACTTAGCTCGGAAGACAATCGCGTTTCACAATATTATGCATGAGTAACAATCATTTTATGTTATGGTCTGGTTTTAAGTTTGTAATGTGCTATAGAAAGGTTTGGTGGCCCCCGCACCTCTATACACGAGTGTGTGGCACCTCATGGATCACACCCCCATTGGCCCACATGCACCCATCATGGAATAAAGATAGAGCTAAGATACCCCCGTACCTCCCCTGATGCTCTATCCATACCAGTACCTAAGCCCCTACTGGCCAGGGCTCGCAAATTGGACTCGCAACTAACCAATCCTATATGTCATCAATGTATGCCCTATCCCAGTGCTTAACAATCACATCCTAACAATGCATGAACAGTAATAATAATAACTGAAAGTAATGGATGGCATGTGAATATGCACAAACATCACATCATATATAATCAGGTGATTAACATCGACTTACTGTCCATTAATTATTAGGTTTAGGTCAGATTCCCTTACCTGATGCTCGTTTGTTAGCTTGCTCCACGTCGGAAGATCCAAACGGGAAATCACAAAGTCCTACAATGTTATTAGGGTTTCATTAGAATATATTGCTTAGGGTTTCATGTTGGTCGGAAACCAACATGGTTACAAAAACATACTCACAGAGCTGACTGGTGGCATGTACCGGTCGCAGCTCTGTGGGAAAGACTGGCGACCGGTATGGTCAGCCGGTCCCCACAAACCAGCCTCCCGAGGGATACCGGTGGCAACATACCGGTCGCACTGTGTGCAACCGGTATAGTTGACCGTATGTCTCCGAAGACCATACATGGGTTTTTTGACCCGTCGATCATCCTCCCTGGTTTCCAAGGTTTCTCCTATCCATTCTAAGTCTAAACTTGGAGTTAGAGTTATCCCCAACTCATTCAAGTCTTATTTCGATGAATATCATCTCGGAACTCGAATCTAGGGTTTGACGGCAACTTAGGGTTAATTGGCCAATTTAGGGTTTTAGATCAATACCTACTTTGCATGGTATTGATCTACCCACACAACTAACATAGGGTAAGAAGATTGATTCAAACACTTACTGTTGACTGGCGTAGAGTGAGCTTCGTCGAACGGCAATGGCGGCACCTTCTTCTTCTTCCTAGCTCCTTATCCTTTCCAACCTCTTTCTCTTCTCTAGGGTTTGCGAGAGACAATGGAAATGATTTGAGGAGGCTTAAGGGTGTATTTATAGGTTAGAATTAGGGTTTAGTAACCCTATTAGGATTAGGAAAGTCTTAGGATTCGAAATCAGGAAAGTGGGACCCTCAGAAGTCAATTTCTAGATCTCCACACTCTGCTGCACAGAGTTGACCGGTCGATCGGTACCAAGACCGGTACCATCGGCCGGTCAACATAAAATCATGTTGATTTGATCGTCTTTGGTCCGATTTCGTACCTGTTTGTCATCCGCTCGTCCCGCCCGCCCTGATGATCGGAAGACCTGCTACGACACAAAACCAAGGTTTAGACTGGGTTTACGGAGTGCGGGTCTTATAGGCAGAGCCACCATCCCATGTCCTCCCCTTGATACCCTACAACGCACAAACACCTAAACCCCTGTTAGCAAGGACTTGCAAGTGGGTTCAGTTTCTAACCAATCCTATATGTCATCATAGTATCTATGGCCCTACCCTAGTACAGCTCCCTAAGACATAGAGATAGGACTCGAGTTTGGTGGGCAAGCGGAGCCACAATCTCACGTCCTCCCCCTGATACCTTATTCGCACCAAACTCACTAAGGTAGACGACGATACGAAAAAGGTATTAGTGTAAGGATATATCCAGGGCTACATTCCCCTTCATATTCTACACACTAACAAAAACATTCATATGCATAAACAATCACATTCCCAGCATACGAGTATGCATGAACAGATAATGAATTTAAATAACGTATGACATGTGAAATACACAAACAACAACCAATAATCACAGATATAATTATGATCACAATGGTTTACTGTCCATTGTTAATTAATTAAGATTTAGGGTCTTATCCCTTACCTGACGCATGATTGCAAGTCCGCTCTGCATCACAAAGTCCACCCACGCCGTCTACAAGTCCTACATGATCATATTTATAGATTAGAATTAAGTTGTTAAGGTTACAGTTGGTTAGAACCAAGTATGGCCAACAACTAGGCTTCGATAAGCATATCGATTGTGGTACCGGTATGTGCCTATGGTATATACTGGTTACTGGTCTCACATACTGGTCTCACTCTAGTGAGGCTGGTATGTGCCTACGGTATATGCCACACGGTCGGCCTATGGTCCAACCGGTATACCCTGTAGTATATCGCAAGACTAGTTTATCCTGTCGGTATATCCGACGGTATGGGTCAGAGGGCCCAATCTTGGACCTCTCTCTCCCATCGATCATTGGCTCAGTTTCAGGGTTCTTCCTAAACCATTCTAAGGTCACGATACCTATTTAATCATCTAGGTTTAGATTATTTCGTCACATCCTTCTTAGAATGGATCTCGATGAGAACTAGGGTTTTACAGTTCTAGGGTTTTGAATCATTTCACTGTTTCACAGCTTTGATCCGTAATCCCAACATCAATATTGAGGTCGAGCACTTACCAGTGTTCGTTGAATGGCGGTGCACTCCTCTAAGAAAAAATCCCTCATTGTACAGCCTCCTTCCTCCTTGCTCCTTCTCAGATCTCTTCCAGACGGCTCTAGGGTTTGAGAGTGTTTGGATATATATATATATATATATATATATATATATATATATATATATATATATATATATATATATATATATATATATATATATATATATATATATATATATATATATATATATATATATATATATATATATATATAGTGGGAGACCATTCTAGGAAAGTCTCCTACGTCTAAAAGGTTTTCTAAACTCAGATTCAAAGTGTGGGACCCGCTGGAGTCCGTCTCTACTTGTGAAAACATACCGGTTGCACATACTAGTCTCACTTTGAGTGAGACTGGTACTGAGACTGGTATGTGAAAATTTGATTTTTAAGAATCATTTCTCATACCTAAATGCCATGGTTCGTCACCCGGCCTCGTTTTTCAGTCCGGTTATGATTGGGAGACCTGTCACTACTTAAACCATAAGTTAAACATGGTTTTCGGAGTATGGTTCTTACAGGTTTTCTTTGTTCTTCATCTTGTTTGCTCATTGCAAGAATGTCTTCTTTACGAACTAGATCTTCACGCACAAGGGCTAGAGGTGGTTCCATTTTCAGAGTAACAGTTCCTCCCTCGAGGGAGCAGTTAATCTACCACAGTTATTATTCTACCATAGATCAGGTGGAGGTAAACACCCTCGTGACTATAGACTCTATCCCTGACCAGTACATATGTAGGGCGGCTGAAGATGGTGAAGTGCCAAACATAGAGAGTCCCAACGAAATCTGTGTTTTCAGAGAGATGTTTGGTTCTAGATTCTGTCTGCCTCTTCCAAACAAGATTTTCCCTATTCTGAAATATTATCGGCTTGCCCTTAGACAAGTGCAGCCGAATTCCTAGTGCCATTTGATTTCCTTTGTTCTCTTCTGCCATCGCCTCGACCGTACTCCTTTAGTTGACTTATTCAGTGCAATGTGTCACACCCCAACTCTAGATGAACTAAAAATGTGAATGAACTGTCAATGACCATTGGTTCAAGCCAGGATCACATAGGACCATGCCAACAATCCAAACCAAACACATTCCACACAATCATAGATAGTAAAATAAATAACGAAATTATATTAATAAAGAAATGAGTGTCTAACGTAATAAGTAGATAGTAAACCAAATATCTTTAAGCAAACCAAAACATAATAATAAACTACTACATGTCCCGTAGTCAAAATATGAAATTAAAACTAAGCATAAACATACTTGAAACACTCACATGAAGAATCATGCTCATCCTCCACAGTCTGCACATCCATAGCCACTACGTGTCCATACGACAATGCATTAACGTAGTCTTCAATGGTCATACATGCATCATCAAATAAAAGAAATACGATATTATAGGGTGAACACACAACATAGCTCAGTGAGAAAATAAAACAAAACGTAAACATATGCATGCATTCAATTCATATCTTTGGTCTGGTATAAGTTTACAATGTGCTATGGCAAGGATAGGCGGCCACCACACCTCTATACATGAGAATAAGTATGCCCAACTGATCACGCACCGCTGTCACCCCACATCACCCACTGCAAAATAGAGATAAAGCTAGAGCCTAATAGACCATACACCGACAGCACTCCCCCTGATACTCTATCCTATACTATTACGTATGCCCCTACTGAAGAGGGCTTGTAAACTGGGTTCGTGTTTAACCAATTTTAGATGTCATTACAGCTTTGTATCCAAGGCCTTACCCCAGCATCCCTCAATATGCCCACAGAAAATAGAGCTAGGGTCTGTCAGCTAGACTAGGGCCCACACCGTGATCAACCCTCCTAATACCCTATGACGTACTAGTTCCGCTAAGGTAACAGTGATACGACAATGTCAATATGATGAATGGTTTGATGCTCCAACCTCTCTCCATTCAATACACCAATCATACACAAGTACATGCCTATTCTTATCATCATCATCATAATAGAGTAGAAAGAATAATAAATATGCATGAACAGGAATAGCAGTTATTGGATGACATGTTATATGCATAAACATTCACACAACACATGGCATTAGACAAATTTAACAGAAAGTAAAGGTAGCTTGTTATTAACCAATTAGTTTAGGTCTTGTTTCCATACCTGTAAATGATGTTTGTTCTTCTTTCAAGCTTTCTTCCTCTCCAAGCTTCCATCTCCTCCTTCTCTCTTTCTCTCAACTTATAGGGTTTGAGAATGAGCAAAAAGAGTAAGAGAGAGTAGAGGGACGTCCTCTATATAGAAAGAAAATCTTCATATAGAATCCTCTCTAAAATAAGAGGGAGACCTCTCCAAATTAAGAAACTTTTCTCATCACGGAGTCAAATCTAGGATTGACCGGTTGACTCACCGGTCCCATAAATTGATGACCGGATAAACTAAAACACTCAATTGGTCAACCTTACAATTGACTTGTTTAACTGGTTTGTTTACCTAACTTTGTGGCTCTTTCATACTATTGGTTCGCTTGAGCCTGTTATGATGGGAAGACCTGGCACGACATGGTTAAACCAGGTTAGTGGAGTGCGGGTCTTACAACTTCCCCCCCTTTAAATAAATTTTGTCCTCAAAATTTATACATACCTTCCGAGTCGAATAAGTAAGGATATTGTTTCCGCATAGCATTTTCTTCTTCCCACATTATCTTCTCTACATCTTGGCTTCTCCAGATAACCTTAATATAATAAATATCACGATTACAAATATGCTAAACCTTTCGACTAGTAATCTCGACTGGTACTACTTCGAACGTCAAGTCTTTTGTCAAATCCGGTGGATCCACAGTCAAAACATGCATTGGATCTCTGATGTATTTCTTCAATAGCAAAACATGGAATACATCATGTACACCAGACATAGATGGCAGTAATGCTAGTTGATATTCCATTTTTCCACGTCTAGCCAAAATCTCATAAGGTCTAATGTATCTGGGACACAACTTGCCCTTTTTACCGAACAGCTTCAATCCACGCATAGGTGATATCTTTAAGAATACCTTGTCACCTATAGCGAATTCAAGGTCACGACGTCAGTTATCCGCATACTGCTTCTGATGATTTTGAGCCATCTTAACCCTTTATTTGATCATATCTACACTTGATAGGTTTCTTCGATAAATTCTGATCCTACAATTCTTCATTCTCCAACTTCATTCCAAAACAGAGGGGTTCGACATTTCTTAACATACAATGCTTCATAGGGTGATATCTGTATAATAGCCTAGTAGCTATTGTTATAAGCGAACTCAATCAATGGTAACTTCTCATCCCAAGCTCCTTTGAAATTAATCGCAAAGGCTCGGAGCATATCTTTTAAAATTTAGATGGTCTACTCCGAGTGTCCATTGGTTTGAGGGTGAAATACAGTACTAAATTTTAACTTTGTTTCCATTGTCTTCTATAATCCTCCCTAGAATTTTGAAGTAAAACGTGGGTCTCTGTCAGACACTATGCTCTCAGGTACACCATGCAATTTGACTATGTAATCTACATGTAATCTACATATAGCTTTGCTAGTCGCTCCAATGTATATTAAGGTCGTATAGCAATAAAGAGAGTTGTAAACGATCGACAATCACCCATACTGCATCGATCGACCCAGGAGTCAGTGGTAAGCCGGTAACGAAGTCCATAGTAATGCAATCCCACTTCCAAGTTGGCTTCGATAGTGGTTATAGTAAGCCTTCTGGTCCTTGTCTTCCAGCCTTTACTTGCTGGCAATTCAAGTACTAAAATACATGCCTAGCCACATCAGCTTTCATTCCTCTCCACCAATATAATCGCTTCAGGTCATGGTATATTTTTGTGCTTCTAGGATGTACCGAATACAATGTAGAATGAGCTTCTAGCATTATTCTGTCTCTAAGGTCTGAGTCTTTACTTTCTGGTATACACAATCGTCCTCTATATATCAGCACCTTATCTGCATCCAATGTAAAGTCTGGATTTGGCTTGCCCTTCTCCAAATCTTCTTGTACTGTCCTCAGATGTAGATCTAATAGAATTACAGCTTTCACTTCATCTATCAGGTCTGGGATGATCTTCAATGCTGTAAACATCAGTGAAAACTTGTGAATCAAACCTTATTCTATCGGATCTTCATGCATTTCTATAAGATGCTATGCTTCATCCCAATCAAAACTGTTGCTGTAAAGCACAAGGTGGCATTGGTACTAGGTCCTCTTTTTGACTTCATTATTCTTTTTCTTTTCAAAGCATCAGCTACCACATTAGCCTTACCTGGGTAATACTAATAATCGCAGTCATAATCCTTCAAGAGTTCTAACCACCTTTTCTGTCTCGTGTTCAGCTCTTGTTGGGTGAAGAAATAAGTAAGACTCTTGTGATCTGACTTAATCTAAAATTTCTCACTGTACAGGTAATGTCTCTAAGTTTTAATTGCATGAATCACCGCTGCTAGTTTCAAATCATGAGTCGGGTAATTCTTCATGTGTTCCTTTAGTTGTCTTGAAGCATAAGCAATTATTTATTCACCTTGCATCAGCAAGCATCCTAAACCCAATCCAAAGGCATCAGTGTATAGGGTAAGTGGCTGCCCTGTTACTGGGATGATCAAGATGAGAGTCGATATCAACCTTGCTTTCAATATTTAGAAACACTCTTCACACTTGTCGGTCCAAACCAATTTTTCTCCCTTTCTAGTTAACTTGGTAAGAGTTATGATAATTCTAGAGTAAAACTCCACAAACCGTCTGTAATAATTTGCTAACCCCAAGAAACTTCTAATCTTGGTAACATTCTTAGGCGCTTTCCACCATATAATTGCTTCAATCTTGTTGGGGTCCACTTTTATTTCTTCTGATGACACCACGTAACCTAAGAAAGTCACCTCGTTTAACCAAAACTTACACTTCTTAAATTTAGCATAAAGCTTCTCCCTTCTTAGCCATTGTAAGGTTGCCCTAAGATCCGTCACATGAGTTGCTTCATCCTTAGAATAAACCAATATATCATCTATGAAGACTATGGCTGAAGTGTCCAACATGTCGTAGAACACTTGGTTCATAAGCTTCATAAAAGATGTTGGTGCATTGGTTAATCCGAAAGACATAACCAGGAACTCATAATGTCTGTACCTGGTTCTGAAGGCTGTCTTTGGAATATCACTATCTTTAATCTTTAACTGATGATATCTGACCATAAATCAATCTTGGAGAACACCTTTGCACCTTGTAACTGATCAAACAAGTCATCTATTCGAGGTAATGGATATCGATTCTTGATCGTGAGCTTGTTCAATTCCTGGTAGGCTATGCTTAGTCGAACACTACCATCTTTCTTCTTCACTAACAACACTGGTGCTCCCTACGGTGATATACTTGATCAGATAAAATTCTTGTCCAATAACTGCTGTAGTTGAGTCTTCAGTTCCTTCAATTCGATAGGAGCCATCTGATAAGGTGCCTTGGACACAGGTGCCGATCCTGGCAATAAGTCTATGACGAACTCAGTTTCTCGATCTGGTGGCAACCCGAGTAGGTCTTCTAGAAACACATCCAAAAATTCTTGCACAACCTTAATATCTTCCATTCGTGGTGCTTCTATGGTAATGTCCACCACAGATACCAGATATCCATCCCCATCCTTTTCGAGGCATCTCTTTGCCTTAAGTGCAAAGAGGATAAACTTCCACTTACAGGAAAGTTTGGTCCCTATAAAGTCAAATTATGCACCATCCTTACCATTAAATGACAACTTCTTCTCGACACAAAGCAAACTCATGAAATGCTGAGATAACCAATCCATTCCTGAGATGACGTCAAAGTTTACCATCTCGAGCTGTATTAGATTTACGTCTAAACTCCGTCCACTTATAAGGACTGGACATGGCCCATAATATTCATCTAACACATCCTCTAGTACTAGTGGTGATCTGACTAACAGCTTGAGGTCTAAAGGTCTAAGGGGACACGTTCAACTTCTTTCTAAAAGAAATGGATACGAAAGAATGGGTAGCCCCAGAGTCAAAGAGAACTCTGACGGATACACCAGCTATGGTTACAACACCTGTAGTTTTACCTAGGTTTAGTCTACATGCTCACACAAATACTATAATAAACAAAGGTCAAGTCATACCTGTGACAACGTTAAGTGATGTGGCTGCATCTTCGAAAGTCACGACATACACCTTTCCTTGCTGCAACTATTTATGGGGCTTAGGGTAGTTCTTTACATAATGCCCCATTTGGTCACAGTTGAAGCATTTGATATTAGCAGTCACTTACCTTGGTTGAGGTAGAACTGTTGGGTCATCTTGGCTGCTCCGTTAGAGTTCTGTGGCATGAATGGTTTGAAGGTCTTCGAGTTTCCTCCATTAAACGAATTTATATTTGGCCTCTTCAAACCATGGTTCTGAGTGAGGTAGCTCTCCTTCTGACTCGACTCCAACACTCGAGCAATTTGCATGGCTTCATTATAAATCTTCTTTTCTAGTCCCAGCACATGTTCACAAATACTTTCTCTTAGTCTCATAATGAATCTTTGAGTCTTGGTATCCTGCTCTTGCATACTAGTAGGAGCAAAGAAGAATAGTTCTTCATATACTGTTGATAAGCATCAACAGACATTTGGCCTTGATACAAATTCAAAAATTCTTTCTCCATCTAGTCCCTGAAGCTTCTGGGGAAATACTTTCCAAGGAAAACGTCCTTAAATATATCCCAAGTCAACTGAAGGTGTTTGGTCAACAAGTAGGCACAAGTAGACTTCCACCAATAATTTGCAACCTCCCTCAGCATAAAATTAGCACGTAGAACCTTCTCTTCTTCAGTAATAGTCATCATCAGAAAGTTCTTTTCCATCTCGTCAATCCAGTGAGCTGGTCACAATGGATTTAACATCTTTCTTGAGAATATCTGAGGCTTCATCTTCAGAAAATGCTCCACAAGTTTAGAATGATCTTGTTGTCCATACGCTCCATATGTCAGTGGTGGATATTGATAACCACCCTAGTAGACACCTTGTTGTGCACCTAGATTCTATACTGGTGTGTACCGCTAGGGTCTGTTGTGCCGTAGGCACCGTGTTATTGTCGATGGGTGCTATGGGCACAGTATTGCTACCAATCGATACCGTACTGGTTTGTCCTGGGGGTGTCAATGTAGTGTTAGCAGCTGGAGCAGCATTCCCATGGCAACCTGCATATTCATTTGCATTTGTTGTAGCTCTTGCACTTCTCGTGCCAAATTCGTCACAACCGTGGCAAATCAGGTGGTAGTCCTAGTAAGTTAGTTGGATTGACCTGATTGTTGACTCATTGTGGCACAACATTCTAATTTTCATTATTTCCAACTTGCTCTTCAGGGTTTCCATTCACATTCCCTATTCCAGGTGGTGGTGGGGTTGGGCTTCCGCCTCTTCGACTATTTCTACGAGTACGACGAGCCATTTTAGACTATCGATTGTGGTAGTTTTTGGATAGTTAATAGATGTGAGACATGTACAATATGTGATAGTTTGTAAGTTAGTCCCACAGTGTAAGAAAATCCCCAACCAACAGAACCAAACAGGGAATAAACAAGTCAAGGAAAATTTGTTTGGTCGACCTTGACCGATCGTGCATGGAGCGACCAGTGAGTCTTTCGGATAAACCCTAGGAACATTCCTGAGTGTCAGTACCCAGTTTTGCCTTGCGGGTTTTCTCTCTCTCTCATTACGTCATCATGTATGATGGGAGAGGGGCATTATTGTCATTTTTGGTTTAATAAAAAAATAAAAAAACTTTAGAAAATAAATTAATAAAAAAATGTTTATTAAGTTGAAGGGAAATTAGATAATTTCACACCTCACTGGCATTTTATTCATTTTAATGGTCAATTCGTGAAGCCTTTGTCAATATGGTAATTTGAGTTTTTTTTTTTTAAAGAAAAAAAAGAAATCAAGTTTCAATCTTTAATGTAAAAAGAATAAAAAAAAAAAAAGTGTGTCATTCATGAGAAGGGGACAAAAAGAGGAACCGGCATTAAATGTGATAGAAAATTAAATGCAAAGGTGAGGCTTCCATGTTGAAAAGTAAGGAAAGGGGTTTTTGAGATGGGTCAAAGTGGGTGAAAAGAAATTTAACTCTCAAAACGTTTTGTCAATTTGGGTGGTTGAGGGTAATGAGATGCATTTAAGATTAACATTTAAGAGGTACTATGTGGAACAAGGTTCTCACTTATGTGTCAACGTGAGAGTAAGGGTAGTGTACTCTAACCTAGGGGGTAGGGTTTAGGTAGAAATAGACTTGTGGTTTAAAAAAAATAAAATAAACTAAAAGAAAAGAATAAAAAAAAAAGAAGATATGAGAGGATTCGGGGGGCTTCTCAGGGGGGGAGGAGTAAGAAAAGGAGGGGATTGAGAGAACTGGAGAAAAAAAAAACGAGGATTCGATGTTTGGAGATGGGAGAAGCTGAGAAAGGAGATTGAGAGAGTACAGAGCCGAACTTTTACAGGTATGATTTGTATTATCTTTTTCTTTTCCTGGTTGCTACTGCGGGTTTGAGTTGCTTGTTCAGAATTTACTTCTTCTTATTAGGATAGATCTTAGTGGGTTCGGGTTGGTTGTCTGGTTCTCTTTGGCTGCATTTTAACATGGTCTCTCTCTCTCTCTCTCTCTCTCTCTCTCTCTCTCTCCTCTCTCTCTCTCTCTCTCTCTTCACTTGAGGAATGGGTTCAGTTTAATTCTTGACATAGAGCTTGCCGGATTCTTCGGGCAACAAATGAAAAAAGGAGAGAGGTAGGCTCTAGTAGAATAATAATATGTTGATATGTTAACTCTTCTTTAAGATTGTTCTTGCTGTCCATCTCATTGATCATTAATCTAATTTTTCTTCATGCTCATACTTGGTCTTGTTTGCTGCTATGCTTGAACCCAGTGTATATCTTAGACTAGTCCTTTTCCCTCCTGAATTCTTATCCCGTTGAGTCTATTAATTTTGTTCAAATCCTTCACTTGGGTTCGGCCCAGTTCAATGTTGGTTCTGGTTTGTCGTAGTTGCTGTATTCGTATCTTCTTCCATCTTTTATCTCATGCCCTTTCTTATGGTTGATCAATCTCGGACAGGGTATGTAGGTCATTTCATTTTATATACATAATACATGATGTTTCTGATACATGCTTGCTCTCGTAGTTGTTTCCTGCTTTGCATACTTAATGGTTCTTGTTTGTTGTTTTAACATCACATGTGTATAGTTGTTTTCTGGGTTTTTTTTATCACATGCTCTATTTGATTTCCATCATATGCCTCGCTTACATACTTGTATGATTTAATTTGAAGGAATTTGTTCCCCACCCTCAAGTGATGTACCCCCATTTAAACATACTTATTGTAATAGGTGCATGTTAGGATTCGTCCTTCCCGTAATGTGATTGTTTAGGGGACTCCAATGAGTCCGACCCATTGTGAGCCCATTTTGAATGAGCTTACCCAACCCTAGGATTGGATCCAAGAGTGTGGGAAATCATTGTATCAAAAATGTATTAATGAAAATATGCAATTGGGTAGATGTAAGCATAGGATTGGTGACCCGACGGATGGTCCACCTGGGTATCTCAAAAGTGGGATATGAATGAGATATTAGTGAACCCCGTGTGTGGGGAGCTGAGGCATTTGGCCTTTTCTGAGTGTTTCCACGCGTGTCCATGGCTCGTCAATCCATGGAAACTACGCTTGACCTGATTCTCGAGAGACAGAGGTTTCGATAGATACGTAGGCTGCGGGGGGAGTTTGGTCGCTCCACGCTCAGTCAAATTGAGGTAAGTTCCATGTATTATGGGATTACCTTAGCAAAGGGATTTCCCTGTCGAAGGGAATACCTCTACACCGAGATGTGTTTCACCATTGTGTGAGCATCTCATCCTTCAGATGTGTTCTAATATTTTGAGAGCATCATTTTCACACACACACACTCAAATTGAGGTGAGTTCCATGTATTATGGGATTACCTCAGTGAGGGAATTTCCCTGTGGAAGGAAATACCTCAACATTGAGATGGGTCCTACTGTTGTGGGGACATCTCTCACCATCGGATGTGTTCCATGATTATGGGAGCATCCATTGCTTGGGATGCATTCCAATATTTTGGAAGTGTCCCTCTTCTTGCACACACCTGGTACGTACACACCCGCCCGAACTATGTTTGGCCTGATTCCCATCGCACAGGGATACGTAGGCGGTCTGAGATTTTCCCAGACCTCGGTCATATGTTGTATATCATTTTTTTTCCTTTCTTTAGATGCATGATTAGGCCGTTCATTAAATTTTTTAATTCATTTTGTGATTATTTTCTTGTTTAATTTGTTTAATTTCAGCTTATGCCTGCATAGTTAATAAAGAATTAGAGATCAATTTAGGATTCCTCCTTCTACCTTGTATTCTATTTAGATAGCCCCAAGTGTTCATAAATTATAGAAAATGATAGGATTTAGGGAGACTGGTTCAACCGGACGAGTTGGGTGCCTAATACCTTTCCAACTCATAATTTGGCTCTTACCCACCTTTGGTGAGACGAGATAGCCATTCCATTACATGAGTCATTAGAGTCCCTCCAAAGAGGGACAACATTTATTGGTCCTAGACCTTATCTAGGTGGCAACTTCAGTCTTCTTACCCTCCACTGACATGAGTGGATGGGATCTGAAGGTGTGAACTTTCCAGATCCTAGTTTGAGCGTAATGAGGGTAGACAACGTTAACTACATGCTAATTCAAATTTAAAAATGAGGATAACAAAATTTCAAACATTTTCCCTGGTCCTCACACTGAGGGTCTACGGTTGACTCATCGATCGACTGATCGGTTGACTATTTGATCTTATTTGTCGATCGATCAATCAAAATCAGCTTTTTAAAATAGTTTTCGAGCCATTTTTTCTCACTCTCTCCTTTTGTCTTCTTCTGAGCCCCAACTCGACTCGCCACCAGTGAGTTGCTACAGTGCCATCGGTCAAATTCAAACTTTCCCTACCGATCAATGACTTCCAAAACGTTACAAAGGTAAGTTCTTAATCTCTTCTTTCTCCTTGGATTATTTTCTTAGGTTTTCGTCGTCTTTTCTTGTTTTCTTCCAACTAAATCCTATTCAACCATAGGAAATCTATTTTGATTCCTTAGGAATGATGTTGGGCATGCTATGAGCAAAAGCCGTTAATCAATTAAGCTTTTATTGGTTGGTTTGCTCATAATCCCAAAAATCCATGTTTATGCCCCAGAAAAAATTGTCTATTTGTCTTGAAATGTATTATTTCTTTAGATTCTCTAAATTTCGTTTAGTATGTTTGGTTGTATTTCCCATTAACATAAGTCCTCTAGCCCATTAAATTGGGTAAAAAATAGGCTTTTGACCAATTTACGTTGTTATGCTACCAAATTTTTTTGAAATTTAAACTAACTTATTTTATTTGTTTTTCCATCCTTGCAATCAATATGCCTCGAACCAAGAACTCTAGGCTGTACGATGCTTTACGCTTCTTCTCAGCGAGGCTGAGGCACAGTATCCTTGGTATCGAAGCAAGAAGGTAGAGGTGGGTTGGTTCGTAAATTTACCGAGTCTAGATCTATTTGATGTAGAGAATGAGTTTGAGATCATGGGTTGGCTCCCTATGACCCAGTACTAAGGATCCACATGTCATGACTTAGTCAAGCAGTTTTACTGTAACTTACAGTTCGAGGGTGATCCAAAGAATCTTGATAGAGGTAGAGAGCTTAGGATCACCAGCTGGGTGAAAGGGGTTCCCATTTCCTTTGACACACATCAGTTGGCGGGGCTTCTGAACATTTCAAGTGCTGGTAAGTTAGTCTATTATGCCCCCAAAGGAGCATAGATTTTTAACAGAAGGTATGCAGACAGAGGTGATTTGACAGATCCTACGGAGTGATCGCTGAGAGATGAGGGCAATCAACCTTCGTCCTGAGCCTCGGGTGTACTGTAAAATCATACAGCACAACCTCATACTAGAGAGTATGCACTACAATGGGGTATCACAGCTTACTCAGTATCTTCTTTATTGTATCTGCACTAAGCAGCCTATCTGCCTCCCCTATATCATTATTCGTACTATGCACTGAGCCACCACACCCGGCCTGAAGGGTAACCTACCCTATGGTTGTCTGATTACCACCCTTCTCTCTCACCTTCATGTAAACGTAGAGGACGAGAGAATGTACGTGGAGACATTATCAGCAGACCTCGACTGGGATGCTATCTGTAGGATGGAGATGTAGAAGGTACAGGTCAGTAATGAATAACGGAATGCACTAGACCTTCCTCTGAGTCGGTGGTAATGGCAACAACAGCCTTCGAGGCGATTGTAGCAAAGGGTGATGGGGATGATGGTCGAATGTACATGGATGTAGATGTCATTCCCCTCCTACACCATAGCATACTACTGTAACTAGCCCTTCTCAGGATACTCCCTCGGCTAGTCCTTCACATCCTTCACCAGATGACATGATGGCAATCCTCGAAGAGATCTAAGATACTCAGCGGGCTTTGCTTGATGCCCAGTGAGAGACAGATCAGTTGGTGGTGAGTCTTGCTACTAGTATTAGCACTACTCAGGAGCAGATAACTTGGCTCCGGAGGGTCTATGCAGAGGACTATAATAGAGATAGAGAGTTTCCACCTCCTCCACCAACTCAGGGATGAGTTTTTATTTTCTGTTATTGATACATTTTCTTTTTGATGATTAATATTTTTCTAACGTAGTATACTGACCTTTGAACCTTGTCTACCTCCTTTATTAATACCGAGTTAACAGTCATGGTTGAGATAGCGAGGTAGAGTTGTAATTGATTGCTGACTTTGAGGCATGCTAGTAAGGGAGGTGTGGTCAGAAAAATCTTCAACTCAATGAAAGCCTTCTGAAATTCTTCCGTCCATTCAAAATGTTTGGCCCCCTTTAGTATCTTAAAGAATGGTAAGCACCGATTTGTCGAGCTAGACATGAATCATCCTAGGGCTGATATTCATCCTATTAGTTCTTAAACTTGCTTTGGTTTTTCGGGGGCTGACATTTTCATAATGGCATCAATCTTTGCCAAGTTGGCTTCGATGCCCCTGTTGGACACCATGAAGCCCAGAAATTTACCAAAGCCTACTCTGAATGCGTAATTTATTGGATTAAGTCACATCTGGTGGCCGCAGAGGACTTTGAATGCTTCTCGTAAGTCGTCTAGATGGTCGATTACCTTCTTGCTTTTGACTAGGAAGTCATCCTCATAGACTTTCATATTTCTTCCAATCTGATTCTCCAATACCTTGTTGCATCCTCTAATAAGTCGCTCTCGAGGCCAAAAGGCATTGCATTATAACAGTGAGCCCATTACTGGTGATGAAGCCTGTGTTCATTTCATCTCGCTTATACATTTAGATTTGATTATATCCAGAGTAGGCATCCATGAAAAATAACATTTCATGGTCTGTTGTTGCATCAATTAACCTATCAATTCTAGGGAGAGGGTAGTAGTCCTTAAGGAAAGCTTTACTGAGATCAGAATAGTTAATACAAATTCACGACTTCCCATTGGACTTTGGCACCATTACTACATTAGAAACCCATTGTGGATATTTAACTTCTCTAATGAAACCAGCAGCTAGCAACTTATCTACCTCTGCTTTAATGGCGACTTCAAGCTCAGGCACGAAGTTTCTCTTCTTCTGATGAACTGGCTTGAACTTGGGATCAATTGCAAGTCAGTGCTCCATCAGATCCCTTGGTATCCCTAGCATGTTGGAGGCTGACCAAGCAAACACATCAAGGTTGCTTTTCAGAAAGTTGATCAAGTTCCCCCTTTGTTTACCTTACAGGGAGGACCTTGTCACACCCCAATTCTGATCCAACCAGAATGGTGTGAGTGAACCGTCATTGAACCAACGGTTCACACCAGGATCTCGAATAGACCGTGTCCACTCATACAAACCATTACACATAACCACAATCAGAATATAAATAGTACAGGGGAAGTCTTTAAAATATAATGAACTGAGTATCTATTGATAAATTAAATAAGTATCCAATTATTCAAAACCAAATCATAATTATAATACCATTACATCACTTTAATCCAATCGAAAATAATGAAAATAAATAAAAGTCAAATCAAAGGTACACGCAGAAAGGGCACTCGCATGAAGCGTCATGCTCGTCCTCTCCTACCTGTACATCCAACGCCACAACACCACCATACACCGGAGCATTCATATAGTCGTCCACAGTGTAACCTGCATCAACATCTAAAAACAATGTGTACACAAAGGGTGAGCTCACAACTTAGCTCAGTAAGACAATCACACAGTTTCACAATATTATGCATGAGTAACAATCATTTTATGCTGTGGTCTGATTTAAAGTTTACAATGTGTTATAGAAAGGTTTGGTGGCCCCCGCACCTCTATACACGAGTGTGTGGAACCTCATGGATCACACCCCCATTGGCCCACATGCACCCATCATGGAATAGAGATAGAGCTAAGATACCCCCGTACCTCCCCTGATGCTCTACCCATACTAGTACCTAAGCCCTTACTGGCCAGGGCTCGCAAACTAGGCTCGCAACTAACCAATCCTATATGTCATCAATGTATGCTCTATCCCAGCACAGCCGTCTACGGCATAGAGATAGAGCTAAGGCATTACCACACCTCCCCTGATGCCCTATCCGCAACTAATCCACTAGGATAGATACATAACGCAGGTAGACCCCATCCCAACATAACTCTCTACGGTATAGAGATAGAGCTAAAGCATCGTGGACAAGCCAGCGTCGACCTCGGAGACCACAATGGCACATAACCATGGCCATGCCAACATCAATATCGGAGACCATCGTACCACGACCTTCCCCTGATGCCCCACCCGTACCAAGCATGTTAAGACAGAATACTACAAAAGGTGCTAGTGTGAGGAGCGATCCCAGGCCCATGCCCCACTCCACAGACTAACGAAAACAATCACATGCTTAACAATCACATCCTATCAATGCATGAACAGTAATAATAACTGAAATTAAAAGATGGCATGTGAATATGCACAAACATCACATCATATATAATCAGGTGATTAACATCGACTTACTGTCCATTAATTATTAGGTTTAGGTCAGATTTCCTTACCTGACGCTCGTTTGTTAGCTTGCTCCACGTCGCAAGATCCAAACGTGCTTTCACAAAATCCTACAATATTATTAGGGTTTCATTAGAATAGCTTCTTAGGGTTTCATGTTGGTCGGAAACCAACAAAGTTACAAAATACCCTCACAGAGCTGACCGGTGGCATGTACCGATCGTAGCTCTATGGAAAAGTCTGGCGACCGGTATGGTCAGTCGGACCCCACAGACCAGCCTCCCGAAAGTTACTGGTGGCAACATACCGGCCGCACTATGTGCAACCGGTATAGTCGACCGGTATGTCTCCGGAAGACCATACATGGGTTTTTCGACTGTCGTCGATCATCCTCCATGGATTTCCAGGGTTTTTCCTATCCATTCTAAGTCAAACCTTTGAGTTAGAGTTATCCCCAACTCATTCAAGTCTTATTTCGATGAATATCATCTCGGAACTCGAATCTAGGGTTTGACGGCAACTTAGGGTTTATTGGCCAATTAGGGTTTTAGATCAATACCTACTTTGCATGGTATTGATCCACCCACACAACTAACCTAAAGTCATAGAGTAAGAAGAATGATTAAAACACTTACCGTTGACGGGCGTAACGTGAGCGTCGTCGAACGGTAATGGCGGCACCTTCTTCTTCTTCCTAGCTCCTTCTCCTTTCCAACCTCCTTCTCTTCTCTAGAGTTTGTGAGAGATAATGGAAAGGATTTGAGGAGGTTTAAGGGTGTATTTATAGGCTATAATTAGGGTTTAATAACCCTATTAGGATTAGGAAAGTCTTAGGATTCGAAATCAGGAAAGTGAGACCCTCAGAAGTCAATTTCTGAATTTCCACATTCAGCTGCACAGAGCTGACCGGTCGATTGGTACCAAGACCGGTACCATCGACCGGTCAACATAAAATGATGATTATTTGACCGTCTTTGATCTGATTTCGTACCTGATTGTCATCCGCTCATCCCGTCTGGCTCGGTGATGATTGGAAGACCTGTCACAACATAAAACCAAGGTTTAGACCGGGTTTACGGAGTGCGGGTCTTACAACTCCCCCACCCTTAAAAGAAATTTCGTCCCGAAATTTGCATGTAGGTTTCACAACTCCCCCACCCTTAAAAGAAATTTTGGCCCCGAAATTTGAACTTACCTTGATCGTCGGAAAGGTTAGGGTACTCCTTCCTCATCGCGCCCTCCTATTCCCAAGTAATTCCCTCCACATTTTGGCTTCTCCAATGCACCTTCACATAATGGATATCCTTGGTTCGAAGTTGCTGTACTTTTCGACTTGAGAGCATCACAGGAACCACTTCGAATGTTAAGTCTTCAGTCAAGTCTGGGGGATCAGCGGTCAAGATGTGCGATGGACCTCGACATACTTCTTGATAATGATACATGGAACACGTTATGAACGCTTGACATAGATGGTGGTAGAGCCAATTGATATGCTACATTTCCACGTCGGGTCAATATCTCATATGGTCCCACATACCTGGGGCATAGCTTCCCCTTCTTACCAAACCATTTCAGACCTCACACCGGTGATACCTTCAAGAATACCTTGTCACCCACTGCAAACTCCAGATCTCAACGTCGATTATCCGCATAGTGCTTCTGTCGAACTTGAGCTATCTTTACTCTCTCCTTGATTTGATCAATCACTCGGCAAGTTTCTTCAACAAACTCCGGTCCTACAATTCTTCTTTCTCCCACCTCGTTCCATAACAGAGGTATACGACACTTCTTCCCATAGAGAGCTTCATATGGGGCCATCTGAATTGTAGCCTGATAACTGTTGTTATAAGAAAACTCGATAAGTGATAGCTTCTCATCCCAAGCTCCCTTGAAATCTATTGCACAAGCTCGGAGCATATCTTCTAAAATTTGAATAGTTCGTTACATTTGTCCCGTCCGGTCGAGGGTGAAAAAGCTCTGCGAACTTCAACTTTGTTCCCATAGCTTTCTGTAATCCTTCCCAGAACTTTGATGTAAAACGGAGATCTCTGTCAGATACTATATTCTCTGTAACGCCATAAAGTCTGACTATATTATCCACATATAACTTGGCCAGTTTCTCCATGGTATACTAAGGTCTGACCGTAATAAATCGGGCTATCTAGGTGAGTCGATCTACTATAACCCAAACTGCATCCACTGACCTTGGTGTCAAAGGTAGGCCAGTGACAAAATACATGGTAATGCAATCCCACTTCCATGCAGGTTCTGGTAATGGCTGTAATAAACCTGCGGGTCTCCGCTTTCCGCTTTAACTTGTTGACAATTCGGACACTAGAACACGAAACGAGCTATATCCGCTTTCATACCCCTCCACCAATATAGTCTTCTTAAATCATGGTATATTTTGGTACTTCTGGATGTACGAATATGGAGTGTAATGAGCTTGGTCATAACTTCGATCTCACGATATTGCGGTCTTCACTCTCGGTATACATAACCTCCCACGATACTCGAGTACCTTGTCCGAATTCAAGGTAAAGTCGGGATTGCTCGTACCCTTCTCTAAGTCTTCTTGCCTTTGTCTTGAGATGTGGATCTGTAGGATTGCTACCTTGACTTCATCAACTAGATCCGGTGAGATCTTCAAAGCGGCGAACATCATGGTGAACTTATGAATTAAGCCTTGCTCGATTGGATCTTCCGAGTCTCTATTATATACTCTTCATCATCGCCTTCAATTGAACTTGAGGCTGCGGCACATAATGCAGCATTTGTACTTGGTCTCGCCTCGGGTTTCGATGCCCACTTTTCGCTTAAGGCGTCGGCCACCACATTTGCTTTACCCGGATGGTCTTGGATGTCACAATCATAATCTTTCAACAATTCCAGCCATCTCCTCTGTCTCATATTCAGATCCTTCTTAGTGAAAAGATAAGTTAAGCTCTTGTGATCTGACATGATCTGAAACTTATCACCGTACAAGTAGTGTCTCCAAGTCTTGATTGCATGTATAACCGCTTCTAGCTCCAAATCATGCGTAGGATAGTTCTTCTCATGCTCCTTTAGGCGTCTTGATGCGTAAGCAATCACATTCTCTTTGCATCAATACACACCCAATACCCAACCACGAAGCATCCGTATATAAAGTAAGCAGTGCGCTTGGTTCGGGATGGTCAAGATAGGTGCGAGAGACTAGTCTTGACTTCAAAGTCAAAGCACTTCTCACACTCATCCGTTCATATGAATTTCTCTCCCTTCTTAGTCAATCGGTGAGTGGAACAATGATCCTGGAGTAATCTTCCACGAATCTTCTATAATAACCAGCCAACCCAAGGAAACTACGAATCTTCGCAACAGATTTTGGTGCTTCCCATCCTACTATAGCAGCTATCTTACTTGGATTAACCTTGATACCGTCTTCAGATACTACATGGCCCAAGAAAGCTACTTCCTTCAGCCAAAACTCGCACTTCTTGAACTTAGCATAAAGCTTCTCTGTCTCGGCCGTTGTAGGGCTGCCCTCAAATGTCTTGTATGAGTCTCCATGTCCTTAGAGTAGATCAATATGTCATCGATGAATACGATGACCGAAGTGTCCAACATATCATGAAACACTCGGTTCATCGGTTCCATGAACGACGCCGGAGCATTGGTCAACCCGAAAGACATAACTAAAAACTCATAATGGCTATACCTCGTCCAAAAGCGGTCTTGAATATCTCGGCCTTGATCTTGGTTGGTGATACCCGATCGAGAGATCAATCTTTGAGAAAACCTTTGCACCCACGCAATTGATCGAACAGATCATCGATTCAAGGCAAAGGATATCGATTCTTGATAGTCAACTTGTTCGGTTCACGGTGAGTCGATACATAGCCTTACACTTAGTATTTCTTCTTGACGAATATCTGGTGCTCCCCAAGGTGATATACTAGGTCGTATGAAACCCTTATCTAACAATTCTTGTAATTGGGTCTTCAACTTCTTTAACTCGGTAGGGGCCATCCTGTATGGTGCTTTGGACACCGGCGCCGAACCTGGCATAAGGTCTATTACAAACTTTGTAGCCCTGTCCGATGGTAGACCTGGAAGCTCCTCTGGAAATACATCTGGGAACTCTCGAACCACATCTATATCTTCCATCTTTGGCACATCAGCAGTGATGTCGACTATAGATACTAGATACCCCACTCCTCCCTTCTCTAAGCATCTCTTAGCTTTTAGGGCGGAGAGAATCAGCTTCCGCTTCCTAGATAGCTTGATCCCAGTGAAGCTATACTTCTTTTCCTTTTTGTCTGTAAGCACAAGCTTCCTTTCACCACATAATAGGATAGCTGAATGATGGCCTAGCCAATCCATTCCCAAGATGACATCAAAGTCTGCAATCTCGAGTAGCACCAAACTCGCTTCTAAGTCTTGGCCCTCAATACATACAGTACATGGTCCATAATATTCAGTCAAAGCCACTTCGACTCCTAGTGGAGAATGAACTATCAAGCTTGGGTTCAAGTGCTTGATTGGTAACTCCATTCGCTTTCCAAAGGAATTAGAAACAAAGGAGTGCGTGGCCTCAGAGTCAAATAGTACTCTGGCAGGTATACCAGCTACATTTACAATTCCTGGAATTTTTCATTATCCCTTAGTTCTACATGCGCATACACACAATGAAAATGATAAGCCAAATAGTAAGGGATAGAGTCATACCGGTGACCACATCAGGTGATGCAGCTGCCTCTTCAGTGGTGACCGCATAAACTTTTCCTTCTTTGGGAGGTTGCTTCCTAGGTAGAATGCAGCGGTCCTTGCAATATGACCCACTTCCCGCGGTTGAAACATTTGATATTCGGGTTGAATCCGGCGTGCGTAGCGCGGGTGGTGCCGCATTGTTTCTAGCGGTACTTGTAGCGGTCCTGAGCCTTGTATGGGCGGAAGGGTCTATTGTTACCGCCACCCGAACTCTCAATAGCGGGTCTCTTCACTCCCCTGTTCTGAGCGAAGAAGCTATCCCTCTGACTAGACTCTATCACCCTCGCAACCTGCACAGCCTCATTATAAATTTTCTTGTCCAGACCCAAGATGTGCTCTCTGATACTTCCACGTAGTCCCATGGTGAACCTACGTGTCTTGGTCTCTTCTTCTTGCATACTTGCCGGTGCAAAAAAAAATAACTCCTCGTACCTCTGCTGGTAAGCATCCACAGTCGATTGAGACTGTTGCAAATTAAGGAACTCCTTCTCCATCTGATCTCTGAAGCTCTTTGGAAAATACTTATCGAAGAAGGCAACCTTGAACACTTCCCAATCCACCTGCGTATGCTTCGTCTCCAGATATGTCCGTGTAGAATTCCACCAAGCATTTGCATCTTCTTTCAGCATATGAGTGGCAAACAGGACCTTTTCATCCTCTGAACAAGTCATTAGTCGGAAATTCTTCTCCATCTCTGCAACCCACTGTGCTGGCCACAATGGTTTTCCTATCTTACCTGTGAATGTAGGGGGTGATGATGGGGATAGCGATGGTAGGACGGAGGATGTACCAGTGCCAGCACCACAGCCTACACATGCAGCGGGACCATCTCAGCCTCCTCCCGACACCGTGATGGGTATGTTCACGGAGATCAGGACGGAGATCAGGGATGCTCGGCGTGAGATGAGCCGTGACTTGGGGCACTTGGCTCGCAGCCTCAGAGTCACTCAGGATCAGGTGCACTGGCTTAGGGTCGCTTACGAGCGAGATTATGACATAGCGGACCCTATTCCTCCTAGGCCCCCTACCCCATGATTGTCCCTTTTATTTTCTTCTCCTTTGACTGTTCATATAACAGGGTGACTGTCCGGTTTGTGGACTGTACCCTGTAGCACTATTTTTTTGATACTCATTTTCTTATTTAATGAAAGTTTTTATGTTTCACCTAACTAGTGTATGTGCACATGTTAAGTTCCATATTTAGAATTGTATATTATTCTCTTTCCTAATGAGTCTCAGGTATCAAACAATGCTTAGGGTGTGTTTGTATTAAGATTTTTTTAAATTTTTCCTAACTCAGTTCATCGACTTAGTTAAGTGCAATATGGTTTCTTGGATAGAGCCCGAGGGCTCTGATACCAAGTTGTCACACCCCAATTCTGATCCAACCAGAATGGTGTGAGTGAACCGTCATTGAACCAACGGTTCACACCAGGATCTCGAATAGACCATGTCCACTCATACAAACCATTACACATAACCACAATCAGAATATAAATAGTACAGCGGAAGTCTTTAAAATATAATGAACTGAGTATCTATTGGTAAATTAAATAAGTATCCAATTATTCAAAACCAAATCATAATTATAATACCATTACATCACTTTAATCTAACCGAAAATAATGAAAATAAATAAAAGTCAAATCAAAGGTACACGCAGAAAGGGCACTCGCATGAAGCGTCATGCTCGTCCTCTTCTGCCTGTACATCCAACGCTGCAACACCACCATACACCGGAGCATTCATATAGTCGTCCACAGTGTAACCTGCATCAACATCTAAAAACAATGTGTACACAAAGGGTGAGCTCACAACTTAGCTCAGTAAGACAATCACACAGTTTCACAATATTATGCATGAGTAACAATCATTTTATGCTGTGGTCTGCTTTTAAGTTTGCAATGTGCTATAGAAAGGTTTGGTGGCTCCCGCACCTCTATACACGAGTGTGTGGAACCTCATGGATCACACCCCCATTGGCCCACATGCACCCATCATGGAATAGAGATAGAGCTAAGATATCCCCGTACCTCCCGATGCTCTACCCATACCAAGTACCTAAGCCCCTGCGGCCGGGGCTCGCAAACCCGGGCTCGCAACTAACCAATCCTATATGTCATCAATGTATGCTATATCCCAGCACAGCCGTTTACGGCATAGAGATAGAGCTAAGGCATTCCCACACCTCCCCTGATGCCCTATCCGCAACTAACCCACTAGGATAGATACATAACGCAGGTAGACCCCATCCCAACATAACTCTCTACGGCATAGAGATAGAGCTAAAGCATTGTGGACAAGCCAGCGTCGACCTCGGAGACCACAATGCCACATAACCATGGCCAGGCCAACATCAATATCGGAGACCACCGTACCACGACCTTCCCCTGATGCCCCACTCGTACCAAGCATGTTAAGACAGAATACTACAAAAGGTGCTAGTGTGAGGAGCGACCCCAGGCCATGCCCCACTCCACACACTAACGAAAACAATCACATGCTTAACAATCACATCCTATCAATGCATGACCAGTAATAATAACTGAAATTAAAAGATGGCATATGAATATGCACAAACATCACATCATATATAATCAGGTGATTAACATCGACTTACTGTCCATTAATTATTAAGTTTAGGTCAGATTTCCTTACCTGACACTCGTTTCTTAGCTTGCTCCACGTCGCAAGATCCAAACGTGCTTTCACAAAGTCCTAGAATATTATTAGGGTTTCATTAGAATAGCTTCTTAGGGTTTCATGTTGGTCAGAAACCAACAAAGTTACAAAATACCCTCACAGAGCTGATCGGTGGCATGTACGGTCGCGGCTCCGTGGAAAGAACTGGCGACCGTATGGTCAGCCGGTCCCCCCGAACCAGCCTCCCGAAAGATACCGGTGGCAACATACCGGCCGCACTGTGTGCAACCGGTATAGTCGACCGGTATGTCTCCGGAAGGCCATACATGGGTTTTTCGACTGTCGTCGATCATCCTCCATGGAATTTTCAGGGTTTTTCCTATCCATTCTAAGTCTAACCTTTGAGTTAGAGTTATCCCCAACTCATTCAAATCTTATTTCGATGAATATCATCTCGGAACTCGAATCTAGGGTTTGACGGCAACTTAGGGTTTATTGGCCAATTAGGGTTTTAGATCAATACCTACTTTGCATGGTATTGATCCACCCACACAACTAACCTAAAGTCATAGAGTAAGAAGAATGATTAAAACACTTACCGTTGACGGGCGTAACGTGAGCGTCGTCGAACGGTAATGGCGGCACCTTCTTCTTCTTCCTAGCTCCTTCTCCTTTCCAACCTCCTTTTCTTCTCTAGAGTTTTTGAGAGATAATGGAAAGGATTTGAGGAGGTTTAAGGGTGTATTTATAGGCTAGAATTAGGGTTTAATAACCCTATTAGGATTAGGAAAGTCTTAGGATTCAAAATCAGGAAATTGGGACCCTCATAAGTCAATTTTCGAATTTCCACATTCAGCTGCACAGAGCTGACCGGTCGACCGGTTCCAAGACCGGTACCATCGACCGGTCAACATAAAATGATGATTATTTGACCGTCTTTGATCCGATTTCGTACCCGATTGTCATCCGCTCGTCCCGTCTGGCTCGGTGATGATCGAAAGACCTGTCACGACATAAAACCAAGGTTTAGACCGGATTTACGGAGTGCGGGTCTTACAACTCCCCCACCCTTAAAAGAAATTTCGTCCCGAAATTTGCATGTAGGTTTCACAGACCTGATCTAAAAATATTTTTTTGGCTCCTCCTCTGAGATGGGTACCTCGTCTAGCTCTTCAACAGGAGTTCCTCACTCTTGAGTGAAGTCATCCTGGAGGTCTTCAATCTCGATCGACTGGGTCAACAATTTATCATCGCAGTTATTGAGATCTATTTTGTAGCATTTGCGAGAGAGTTTCTGATTGACCTTTCAGTACCCTGTACCATGCATGGTGGGGAACTTTATAATGAGGTAGTAGGTTGACATGTAGGCCCTCAAAAGATTGAGTCCTAGCCGACCTAGAATTACATTGTAGTTGGAAGGTACGTTTACCACTAGGTAGGATGTCTGAAAGGTCCTCTTTCTGGGCTTTGTTTCAACTCGGGTCTCGAGTATAATTCCACCCTTTATCTATATTGTATCTCCAAAAAAACTGATCAAGGAGTATACGATGGGTTGTAGACGCCTCTTGTCAAGATTCATGGCCTTGAACGCATGGTAGTACAGAATATCTATAGAATTACCAGTGTCGACCAGAACCCGTTCAACTTCGTTTACTTTATCCAACGCCATTGTAATCATGACCGCATCTTCATGTAAAACTTTAATATCGATCAGGTCTTCATCAAAGAATGTGATGACATCCCCTGCATGATAGGGTTCAATGGACGAGGATACACTGCAAACTCTTTTGGCGTAAGCGGCACAACTGCTCTTGGAGGTGTTCCCAGCAGCAAGACCTCCTATGATCGCCTTTGCATAATGCTTTGGGATAACCATCGGTGTGCTGCAGGAATTCCAGCTTTCCTTTATGGGCAGATGGTGTTTGTTCTCTGGTATGCTGATACATTTGAGTGGTGGGCTTTCGCTTATACAATGACTTGAATGTCATTCTGGCAACTTTGGTTCTTCTAGTCTCAGATTTTTGAAGCTTTCTATGAGGTCCGCTAGTACTTTCGTAGGCTCATAGTCGGCCCCCATTATGGCCCCTGACTTTTGGCCTGGATGAAATACTGAGAAACGCCTTGTCAATTCGGCTATTGTTTCTTCAACTTGAGTATCCTCGGTGTTTCATAATGTCGTCGAGTTGGGGTGCGCCCTTGATTCTACAAATGTCTTGTTATCCTGTTCACAATCAATTTCTTTAATATCACCCCAACTTAGCCTCCCCTTGTGTTACTGATCTTCCACAATGGTGGTGATTGAGGACCGTCATTGGAATCATCTCTGTCTTTGTGACCATGTTTTGGATCCACATCATTTGGTCCTCGACGGCTTGCTTTCCTCGCCGACCTTTAATCTGGGGTTTAACTACATACTCTTTAGCATGACCATGTTTAATAGATCTTCTATTGCATACCTGAGTGCTCGACATCGTTTTGTGTCGTGACCGTGGTTACGATGGTACTTGCAATATTTCTTTATTGATCTATGCTTTGGGTCTGCTTTCATCTTTGGGGGATCTTTCAACTCTAGAGGTGTACTTTTGGCTCATACATTACCTCTACCATGGGTAAGTTTAGAGGAGTGAAAGCATGCCAATCGAATCTACCTTTGTTACCTACTTACCAATAGAGGGTTGTATGGATTCCGTAATAGCTTCCTGAGATTCGGTCCTTTTATTTTCTCCCACCACCTTTGCTTTAGAAGCAAAGCATCATTAGCCACGGTGTACTTGTCACACCGAGCTCTCAAATCATTAAGATCGGCAGGAGGTCTTTTGGCCAACTACTTCAATAAATCTGGATCAGTCACCCCATTGTATAGGGCTTTCATCCTCACATCTGGACTAAGATTCTTTATCTCCAGGGCCTCATTGTAAAATCTGGCCAAGAAATTCCTTAAGGACTCACCTGGTCTCTATTTGACCCGCATTAAGTAGTTGGAATCCTTTCTGGGCATGGCCTAAGTTTGGAAATGATCAAAGAAGTGATCGCTCAACTTGTCTAAGCTCTAGATTGAGTTGACTTGGAGGTTGTTAAACCATAGTCGGCCCAATCCCTTTAGTGTGAAAGGGAATGCCCTATAGAGAATGGTTTCGTTGTATTGGTAGGGGAGCATCAGGCGGAATAATTATCGAGGTGCAATTGAGGGTCTATGGTTCTGTCATAAGGATCGACCTTTGGCTTCCTAAAGTTATCCGAACGTGGTGCCTCCATTATCTCCCTAGAGAAAGCCATGTTGGCATAGTATTCTCTTTTCCTATGGACATTCATTCTGAGATGTTGTCATCTTCTGAGATGAGGCCTGGCATTCCTTCTTACTAGTGGCTAGGAGAGAAGTGAACCGAACGGTGTGAGTATATAAATTGTCTGGATCCCCTAGATCCTACCCTCGGTCCTCTAGCCCTCCTATTCGGATTGTGCTACGGCGGAGTAGGTGGTGGTTTAAGCACCCTAGTAAGTGTAGCAACCTGCTCTGTAAGAGCGTTAAATTGTTCTTATGTGATATATTGACTGGCTGCTGGTGGAGGAACTCTTGTGTTAGGATTTCCACTATGACCTCCTTCCTCTCCGTCGTTTGGGGGTTGATTCCCGTCAGCTCTACTAGCATTGTTCCTCGTGGTCACCATGTTTGAGAGTTGCAGACCATGTTGTAGATCTTCTTTGGAGAATAGTCAAGGCCCCATAGTAGGCGTTAAGCTGTTGCTACTCAACTAGGCTACCTGACATGTCCTGCTTCTTGCAAGATAAAGATGAAGGTTATCGGAGCCAGACGGTGATTCTCAGTGTCCACTCCGACTATCAAGTCAGTAACAGAACAATCAGTATAGAGCTTACAAGAAGACGGTAAGCTCCTTAGAGAGGTGGGTTCCCTGAGTATCCTTAAAGAGACTAGAGATTAAATGCCTTTACCTGCGATTATCGAGCGTATATATAGAGGACACACCTACAACCTGAATGGACATGCCATCTGGTGATTAAGAATGTATGACTCTGCTATGACTACGCTGGAACCAATCAAATCATCTCAAGTGGCCATAGGATAAAGATCCTACGTACGGCTAGGCGAGACTTCCATCTCCGCCCTTACAAGTCTCCAAGCGTGTCCTTCGCTGGTGGATAACCCTATCTAAATCCAATTTCCTAGATCATATCTCAATAAGAATCCCCGCAGTACGCCCGAGATTGGCCTAGAAATCTAACACGTGTAAACATTTACATGCTTCCTCTCACCATCATCAGGGCACCCTGGGGCGACATTTGGCAGGGCACGTGTCATCTTCCCATTACGATTTATAGGCGGACACGTGTCTCACCATGATTAGCCAGGAGAAATATGCTATCAACACCACCTACAAAGGAGAAGGGACGGTAATTGCAACTCTTTCCACGCTGCTTTAATAGAGAACTCGCTAGTTTGGGACCCAGCCCAAAACAAAGAATCAGCCCCATCATTCGGAAAAGGAATTTCCTTAGCCATATTGATAACTCTTTGTAGGAAAACCTAGTTGACAGGATGAAAAACCAAAACACCATTAGCAATAAAATCTGAAAGAAAAATCTTCATGTCTGAAAAGCCTGCGCTACCAAACCTAAAAGCTTCCATGATAGAAATATATCCCAACCATCTGTCCCTCTAAAAATCAATTCTCAAACCATCCCCAATAGTCCATCAGCAATTGTCAGAAACCTAGTCTTTTACCTTCTTTACACTCAGCCAAGCCGAAGAGGCAACCATATTTCGAATAGACCCATCCTTATTCAAATTACGGCTATAAGAATCCCATTTTCTACCTTTTTCTAGTTTAAACCTCTTAACATTTTCCATTAATAATGCAGATTTGTGTGGAATCAATGTTACCGTTAAAAAGTAAACTCAACAAAATCGACATTTTCTCACTAAAAAAAGCAGATTTGTGTGGAATCAGCATTTGCAATAAGGATATTTCTTTACTAAGCATCATAAAGGAAAAAACCACAGCTGAACAACCTGACTTTTTCCCTTGATAATGGAGGTTCGCGGAACTGACATTTCCACAAAAAAAAAAAAAAAAAAGACTCGCGTGGAATCGACGTCTTTTCACTAAAAAGCAGATTCGCATGGAATTGGCGTTTATAATCCAGATCTCTCCCTATCAAGCATCACAATGAAAAATAACCACAGCTAAGCATCCAACCTCAACCCAAAGACAAGGTAAGAAAAAAGAAAGCACAGCCTAGTTGTCACTCGATCATCTAGTTGTCACCCGTTCACTTAGTTGCCACCCTGGGTCATCCCTGCCATCCAGTTGCCACTCAGAGTTACCCCACATCCATCTATATGACATCTATGGATATCCCTTGACATGCATTGTTACTTGCGATCTAGTTGTCACCCAGTCACCCAATTTCCACCCAGGGCCATCCTTGTCAGCAATTGTCACTCAGGGTTGCCCCTCATCCATCTAGACAGCATACAGGGACATCCCTTACATCCAGTGTTACCCGGTCAGCTAATTGTCACCCCATAGTCTAATCGTTACCATGTTACCTAGTGCCACCCCATGTCACCCAACTCAACAAAATATAAACACTACCCCACCTAGCCTCAAGTGGAAAAAGAGTGGAGAGAGAGAGAGAGAGAGAGAGAGAGAGAGGGTAGAGCGTAAGACAACCCAAAAGAGAGCCAACCTAAGCTAGCCCAAAAAAGGGGCCAGCCTAGGCTAGCCCCCATAACGAGGCCAGCCCAAGCCAATCCACAAGGGGACCAAATCTTGGCCCCCCTGCTGTTGGTAAAAAAAAAAAAAAAAAAAAAGGAAAAAAAAAATCCTTAGAAGCAAGATAAAAAGAAAAGGAAAGGAATTCTTGTAATCAAAAGATCCTTTGACTTTTAAAATCCAATAAACAATAAAAAAAATTATTTGGAAGATTTGATAAAATAATTTTTTTTTTTTTTATGCATAGATCATTTATTAAAAAAAAAGGAGAAAGAATATACAACGGACAAATAAGTTCACACCACTTTATAGGAGGGGAAAAGTAAGTGAAGGCCAACACCTACTTAGAAACCCCATTTACCCAAGATATACATTAAGGAAGGAGACAATGATTGGGAAGAGGGGGGGGAATGCCTCAAACTCCAAATAAGCTTAACCTCTGAAATAATGTTGGCAACAGTTGTCTCTCTAGGCTTGGACAAATTGCTAAAGATCATGTTGTTCCTCTCCTTCCAAATGTGATACACTGTGGCTCCAAAGGCCAGCTTAATAATCCTCCCTATGCCCCTGCAATTCTTGAATTTCCTGTTGATCCAAGACACTTCCTCAATAATGCCTTGGCCTCTAAATCTCCTTTTGGAACAACGAGATCTAATTTTTTGCCAAACCCAAGCTGACTAAGGGCAACCAAAGAAGATATGGTCACAAGTGTCAAGGCCAGTCCAACGAAGAGTGCATGCAGCTCTTACCTGAATAGACCTCACAAGTAACTAGTCACATGTCGGTAGTACATTAAAAAGACACCTTCAAACGGTTGTAGCCTGCCTTGGAATGTTGTTGTTGGGTTGGTGTCTTATATTTTATGGGGTCTACACAGTTATCAGGGTAGTACTTGTATTAGGGTTTGGGTCTACTACATGTATAGGGGTAAATCTGTAATTGTGTGGGGATTAGGGTTTCTAGGGATCCTATATATTGTCTCTGTGGGAAAACTCTAGAAAAGGCTAACAGAGGAATATACTTTGTCAGGTGGAGAGCTATAGAGTTTTCTTAGGAATAAAGGAAGTCTCTCTTTCTTTGGGTAAAGGTAGGCATCCCACGTTGGGGTGCTGAACCACGGTAAATTTTTATTCTTCTTGTTTAAGCTTTCACCCCTAACAAGTGGTATCAGAGAGAGGATTAGCAAATTGGTTACATATCTAGAAGAAGGAGGGAGGTGTGTAACGATTAGCATAAATAAGAAGAAGATAAAGACAAAAAAAAAATGTAAAAATCGTAGGATAAATAAAAGTGAGTTTTTTTTTTTTTTTTTGCCTTTTTATTTTTTTACTCTGATCCACCTTTTAAAAAGCCATAGGAATTAGAAAAAAGGAAAAAAAAAAAAAAAAAGGTCATTGATTGCTTTTCAAGTGTCATCATTACAAGAGGTGAAGGAATTAAAAAAAAAGGGGGGGGGGGGGTTATTCATGATGTTAGAGGCACGGGTCAGACAAGCAGGGGTGTCCAGGTGCATTTATAAACTTAAATCGCACACTTTTCCAGAGTTGGATGAGTTTTGTGCACCTGGTAGTAGGATCCTACCCACGGAAGAAGTTCGTTGGCAACTAGAGCAAGCAACTACTAGTAGTCGAATCATGGAATGGAGTTTTATGCCCATGATTTTTCTAGCATGAGGATTATCTTCTACGGCAAGGTCTATTGTAGTGCAGGGGATGCTGATGCGATGCCTCCAAGGAGAACAGTGGGTGTTGTGGATCACAGTGTTCAACAATGGAACCATTCTGCTCTGGTTGGAGGACCGATGTTTTTAGTGATGTCGATGCATACGATATCGCATGTGGGTCAAGGTGCCAATCGAGCGGATGGTCAATGACAGCTAAGAGATCCTGATAGGATTGATGGGGGGGGATGGCAGTTGTTCGTGGATCTGATCGGATTAGGGAGGCTTTTCCTTAAATCTAATGGTGGGATTAAATCCCGATACAATGCACCTTATGGCCAGTGGATGCTGTACTGTGGGGTAAAAGAAGACTGGAGGGCTGGGATGAGAAGTCAGATCTTTAGGTCTTTGCCGAGGTGCAAATGTGAGAGGCTCGGGTTCCAGGTGCAATTGGAGCTACAAAGGACTGTGTGTGATGGTGATCTCTTCGGTAGGTGTTACAGTAGTGGAAGAGGTGGAATCACAGTACTTCGTATGGCAGTAAGCTGTACGGGACACCCAAACGGGGTGTGGCCTATGTCGACTTAGGTCTAGCGGTTTGACAGAGATGAGTTTACAGAATCAACATCAACAGATTCTTCTTTAAGGTGGTTTGTAGAATTTAAGCCAGGTGGAGATTTGTTAGATCGGTGTCTTGTATTCTGTGGGGTCCACACAGTTATCAGAGTAGTACTTGTATTAGGGTTTGGGTCTACTACATGTACATGGGTAAATCTATAATTGTGTGGGGATTAGGGTTTTTAAGGATCCCTATATATTGTCTCAGTGGGGAAAATCCTAGGTAAGATTGACAAAGGAGTACACTTTGGTAGGTGGAGAACTACAGATTTTTTCTTGGGAATAAAAGAGATCTCTCTTTCTCTGGGTAGAGGTAGGCATCCCACATTGGGGTGCTGAACCATGGTAAATTTTTTTCATATGTTTTTCTTCTTGTTGGCTCTTTCATCCCTAACAGCTGTGGGCAAACCAGACCACATTGCACCAACCTGGGGGAATTGTAGTGGGTCTGACCGAGTCCCAAATGACTTTGGAACAAAAGGTGGAAGGGATCCTCTTCCTACCAATCCACCTAACCTGGTCCTTCCCTCTACTCTTGGAGTCCTTGTCACCAAGTCAAGAAAAGACCAAATTTGGAACAAGGCGGGCTGAGGGGATGAACCTAGATCCTAGTCCACATCCCTAAAAATAGAACTCACTAGAGCCATCCTAGACTAGCCCTCCATAGAAAACCAAGTTAAGGGGAAGACATCTTTCAAAATACCCATGGGCCGCCAAGTGTCCAACCAGAATTGAGTATGTTTCCCATCACCAATGCAGTAGTTCACCTTTTTGAATATAAGATGCTTGTGTTTCATCAGCTATCTCCACATCCAAGAGCTCTTGTCATTGGCCCTAACCAACAAAAAAAAATCCCTTTTAGGACATCTCCTTTTAATCCATTTGACCCACAGAGATAGTTTGCTTGAAATGATTTCCCACCTATGCTTGAGGATACCAGCAAGATTCATGTCTTTGATCCTTTTCACCCCAAGCCTCCTTCTTTCTTAGGCAAGCAAATGTATCTCCAAGACACATAATGAATAGATCATTTCAAGCAAGAAAGGACCTACCCAAAAGAATTAGCAAATATCAGCAAAATTAGTCACAGTCTGATGTTTACTTGCATTATCCACATATAAGAAATGGACACTATATCAGCTTGACGTTAAGAACGCCTTTCTTCATGGTGATCTTAATGAAGAGGTTTACATGACACCTCCTCTTGGATATAAACCCAATGGCACACCTTTACTGTCCAATGCAGTATGTCGTCTTTGAAAATCTCTCTATGGGCTAAAGGAGGCCCTGAGACAATGGAATTTAAAATTTGTTGAGGCTTTCCAGAAGATGGGTTTAATTCAATCCTTAGTTGATACATCACTATTCACGTATCATAATGGGCCTATTCTTACAATTATATTGGTGTATGTTAATGATATAATCATCACCAGTTCTACTAATGCCCATATTTCTATTATAAAGGCCTAGTTGCAAACCCATTTTTGAATTAAGGATCCAGGTATTTTAACCTTTTTCCTTGTCATTGAAATTATTCACAACTCAGAAGGCCTTATATTAACATAGCAAAAATATGCCCTTGATATAATAACTGATTCTAGTTTACTTGGAGTGAAGCCCTATTCATTTCCACTGGAGCAAAATCTAAAGTTAGATAACGAGACGGGCTCTCTACTACCAGATCCGACATTGTATCGACGACTGATAGGTCGGATCATCTACCTTACTGTTACTAGGCCAAATCTATGTTATTTTGTTCAAATCCTAAGTCAGTTCATGAATATGCCACGAGAACCGCATCTCAATCCCGCAATCCGTGTGATTCGGTATCTTAAAGGGTTTCTTTCCCTTGGAGTTCACATGGCTTATTCTACTAAACCAGTCTTAACAAGGTATTGTGATTCAAATTAGGCCAACTGCCCATTTACCAGACGATCCACTACGGACTATGTTTGTTTCTTTGGTTCATCTCCTATCTCTTGGAAAACGAAAAAGCAACATACTGTTTCCCTGTCATCCCTTAAAGCAGAATATCGCTCTCTTGATGTATTGACATGTGAACTAGCTTGGTTAAAAGCTTTATTTTCTAATTTGGGCTTTCTACATCTATTTCCAATTCCTATATATTGTGACAACCAAGCGGCGTTACATATATCAGCAAATCCCATATTTCATGAAAGGACAAAGCATATAGAAGTGGGCTCACTTCATTAGGGAAAAAATCCAACGTAGACTTATACAACCATATCACATGCGATCTAATCTTCAATGGGCTGACTTATTTACAAAAGTGTTGGGTCATGGTCCACTATTATTTCTTATTAGCAAGTTGTGTCTTCGTCAGCAAGCTTCACCGACTTGAGGGGGAAATGTTAACATAGTGTACACGAGTCATGTAATCAAAGTGTGCACATGTTATATAATTAGTTTTAACATCATTTGAGTATTTGATTTACTTTTTATTCTAAAGCTTACGTGTCATGTTAGGTGTATATAAGTCCATTATATTGTTTCTAGATCATTCATTCAATACAATCTCAAAACTTGAAACTCAGTCTGTGTTTAGTCCTCTGCTCATTTTGACCCCACCTCTCTCTCTCTCTCTCTCTCTCTCTCTCTCTCTCTCTCTCTCATTTCACTCACCTTCCTTAGAAAAAGGCTGCACCCTTGGGTGCCAATTCCAAATCTATGACCCCATCGTGGGCATTGTAACACCAAAAAAAAAATATATGGGTCCCAACTAATAAGGTTACCCTTTTGATGTGGAAAAGAAGCATGCAATGGAGATCTAACAATGGATATATTACACTGGTGGCAGTTTGTCAAAATACTTGTGGGCTAGAATTCCAAAAAACCACGGTACAAAGGTATCATGTTTTTTTTGTGTATATTTGTTTGGAGATGGCTTTCATACATGAGCTGTGTATATACATGGTCACCATATCAACTCTTCATTTAATAGGGGAAGGATAGTTTTGAGATTACACTTTTTCATCTGACGACTAAAAGTACAATTGTATACGCACACGGTCATGTACGAAACAATTTGCCTATTCATTTTCATCTCTGAAAAAGTTTGAATGGAATACTTACTCCATGTTGTGAGGATTGAAAACTTATCTTTTGTACACGAGTTTAAAATATAATTGTTGACATATTCATCAAACCTAATTTGATAATTAATTATTAATTGTAGTTGATTGTTCATAAATACCTTAAATTATTCACAATTAGGGACAAAATTGGTATATTCATATGATTGTCATAACATGTGTTTTCAAAAATCGTGATTTGAAATACAAGTGTGTATATAAACATATATTTTTCTGCTAAAGGTAAGTAAATTATAGATTAATTGAAAAAAAATGATGTATAGGATGGACGTTCAAACAATCTCGGACGAAGAAGAAAAACAATACAAAACTAATTTGAATCTTCACCTTCGGCATTACCATCAGTAGGGGAATCAAATCAACAAAAGCATTTTAAACCCCAAAATGTAAGAGGCCCAAAGTAGCTCAATTTTCAAAATGATAAGGACAATGCCCTTGGCCATCCCAAGTTCTATCCTTTATAACAAAATCCGGTTTGTCGCCTACCTTCAAATGAGAGTGATAGTGGATTCCAAGCAGAGGTTTGAAGAGTGAACGTAGGTACAGTTTATAAAAAATTTAGTGTACACTCCCACTTTCTCTCCATGCCCTTTCTAATACAAATGTTACTTATTTATGTTATAACTCTTTCTTTCATTTAAGTCAATATATCTTAAGTGGGGATCGTGGAAGAATGTCTTGGGTAGGTATGTCTAATGAGTTGGAAGAGGAGGAAGAAGGGGAAATTGGTGCTAAGCAGGTTGTTGAGGGGAACCTAAGGGAGGAAGCTTCCTTTGATGCGAATGTGTTGGATCAAGTTGTTGATGCGTAGCTGGAGGGGTGGAAGGGTGGGTTCACGTAGAAGTAAAGGGACGGTGTCGGCCCAAGAGAATGGAAGGGTGGTTGTAATGTTTGAAGACATTGGTGCTGCTGATGAATTACTAAATGATGGAAAAGGTGAGCTCTTTGAAGTTGGAAAAAGTTTGGTGAATAGGCTGAATGGAATGGGAAAAAAGAGGGGGGAACCTGTTCCTCAAATGCCAAGAAGGGAGTCGAATTCCAGATGAAGGTGATATTTTGGAATATAAGGGGTGTCACGAACCCCAAAACGAGAAGTGCACTGAAGTTGCTATTGTCTGAGCGTGGTCCGATGCCAGATGTGGTATGCATTGGTGAACCAATGGTTATTCCAATAAAGTATCCTAGGCTGTTGTTGCATTGACTGGGGTACGAGGTGGATATAATACATAATGATAAAATGGGGAAAACACCCAATCTATCGGTATTCTGGAAGAAAGGAGTTCAGAGACTGAGTGTGATCTTATGTACGGATCAGAAGATTACTTTAGCAGTGAGGGTGGAGGGGGAAAGACAACTCATGATGTTTGTACATGCTATTAGTCTACGAGGTAAAAGAAGAGAACTCTGGTGTGATCTGGTTTCATTGGGGATTCCATCTATGCCATGGATAGTAATGGTTGACTTCAATTGTTGCTGGTTTGCTCATGAGAAGACAGGGCCAGGTAAGTTTAGTACTATCTTAGTTGCAGAATTTAATGCTTTTCTGGGCAGTATACCTCTTATGGACTTTCCATCTTCTGGTCTGAATTTCTCATGGACTAATAACAGAATTATAGGGCATGTGAAAGCAGTCCTAGACAAAAGCTTTAGAAATGAGGTATGGTATAATAGGTACGACTAGTCTTATCAAAGGGTACTACGTAGGGTGTCTTCTAATCATGCTCCAATTATGGTGGGGTGTGAGTCCATCCCAAGACATAACAATGTTCCCTTTAGAATATAGAGGTTTTAGATGGAACATGCTTTATTCAAAGAGGTGGAGCAAGAGGAATGGAAAAAGGAGGTGAATGGATCCCCTTTTTATGTTTTGTCATCAAAATTGAAAAATTTAAAAATGAGATTGAAAGGGTGGGCTAGGGAACACTTCCCTAACATTGATAAGGAGATGGCTAGAACAAGATTAGCTCTGGAAGACATCCATGAGACTCTTCAAACTGTGGGGTACAATGAGGTCCTCCACTCTGATGAACTTGATATTGCTAAACGCTTTGATGAAGCTAGTGCCTTGCAAGAAGCAGAGAAGAGTCGTGTGAAGTGGCTCAAATGTGGGGATCAAAATTCAAGATTTTTTCATGATATTGCAAAAGGAAGGCGGGCTAAATATCTGATTAGAGCTATTCAAAAGGCCAATGGTGTAGTTCTTGCCAAACAGAAGGAGATCAAGGATCATATTCTTAACTACTATGAGGCATTCTATAAAAGCAGAGGGTCATCAACACATGCTTTCTTGTTGACCGATTCACTCAATGGTATCACAGGAGGAAAATAGTATTCTAGATGCAATCCCAAGTCAGGATGAAATTAAATCTGCAGTATTCAAAATGAATCAAGATAGCTCTCCAGGACCAGATGACTTCCCTGGTAAATTCTTCTGTCTGTGCTAGGACATTGTTGGAAGTAACGTATGTAGGGCTATTAGAACTTTTTTTCAATATGGGGTAATGCCAAAAGGAGTTAATAATAACTTTTTTACATTAATTCCGAAGTTGAAGAGTGCAATGAAGTTGGTTGATTATTACCCATCTGCGTTGGGAATTTTATTTATAAAATTATCCCTAAGAAATTGGCTTCAAGAATGGGTGAATTTGTGGGGAGGTTTATTTCGGAAGAGCAGGGAGCATTTGTGAAAGGACAGGTAATTCACAATAATGTAGGGATGGCCTCAAAGCTTGTTTCTTTGTTCAATTGGAAAACAAAAGAAGGTTCAATGGCACTAAAATTAGATGTTCAGAGAGCTTACGATTCCCAGGAATGGAATTTTCTGATGAAAGTTCTTATATATATAATTGTTTTTTATTTCCTCAATTCTAAATTTCCCAATTCCCATTAGACTAGTTCTCTTTTTTATGCGTTGTATTTGTTAGGTTTTTAGTAGAGCTTCATAAGTTCATTGACAATTAAAAGGAGGGATGGAAAACAGGTCCAACACATATGTTTACATATGTTTAGAGAAGGATTGGAAAATAGGGCCAGCCTAACCATGAGTCAAGGCCAACCCAATTTTGCGTCAGGGTCAATCAGGGCCAACCAGGCCGGCCCAGCCCAATCACTTGGGCTAGTCTATACCCGGCAGAGTAGGGACTGAGCTGACCTTCTTAGGCCATGAGTTAGGTCAGGGCAGGTCTGAGCTAAACTAAAATGATCCAAGATTGTACTTAGGTTTTAAAATACCAGGCCTAACCCGGTTCTACTGCAGCCCTAATTGTAGGCCTCTACATTTAACCGAGTTTCCGCAGCAACAACACAACAAAACCCTAAAGTTCACAGATCTAAAACATGAAATCTCTCTCCCTGTCAACAATTGGTCACCAAATCAAACTCATAACCACTTCACAGACCACTCCTCAACTCTCATTACACACCTGATTAGAAAGATCACTAGGGAATTGAACCGCTAGTACCGGGGGTAGATTCCTTCCGATCTGATTCCCGAACACCACACTCTCGAAGAACAAATGCACAATACTATATATGAAATGATCTAGTTGATTCAAGCAAGACAGGAATGAGAGTCTCATCAGCTCATTAAGGCGCTGTCAAGACGTGAAAATAGCAGCCGCCTGACGCATTTCCATTTCGTGATTCAGATTCTGAGCGTGAATCTGTACATTCCTCAGAATCTGAAGAGAAGCCCATAGGGCACGAATTGAGACTCGCCCCCCCTGGGGGAGGCTCGGGGGAACCTGTCCCCCGATCTCTTGCGGAAAACGAGGCGGCTCATCCCGCTCAACCGCTTACCACTCGAGGCGGCCCAGCAAACTACTTACTCGTTTAGTTTAGGGCGACCCCCAACTCTAAACCAAGAATCAAGGGCCCCACTATAGCTAAAGGCCCCTAACAGAGTCAAGGCAACGGTGGTCGTAGATCACAAAGAATCAAGTCGCCTACTGAATCCGGCGGGGCTCAGAAATCCGGGGAATGCTAAATCTGAAGCAAACCGTTAGGCTATAAAATCACTCGAAGATTCAGCTCAGATTTCATGAAAAGAAAAATCCAGGTAAGGTCAAATAAAAAACAGAGAGAGAGAGAGAGAGAGAGAGAGAGAGAGAGAGAGAGAGAGAGAGAGAGAGAGAGAGAGAGATGAGACCTTTGAGAAGCTTATAAGAGACTAAGTGGAACTGGTAAATTTCAATGAATGATAAAATTTGAATACGCAGTCAGAAAACTTGTGTGAGTTTGCGATTTTACGATATGTTCTTTAACACATAACTCAGTATACTTTGATGGCTGAAGCAATGAGAAACAAAGAGTGAGAGAGAATATCTTCCTTTTCCTTCCTTGTTGGTCGTCGTTGGTTGATGATCATGAGATCTTGGCCGTATCGGTAAACGATAAGCATTAAAAGTTGAAAACCTATAGTAAAACCTGCAATTCGGGGTTTTATAGCTTAAAACTCTTTCGCAAAATTGCATGTAGCGATTTTTGAACGGTTACGGAGACAATACAAAAAGAGATTCAACTCCCCGCTGCAGTATTGGTTACGCATCTTCATCAGCATCAACCGATTTGTATCTGATACGAGATACCCATTGGCCCATACGAGAGATAGGGGTATAAATTTTAAGTCCGCACCAGTAGCCCGATTGATTTTGGACCAAGACCAACCAGTCCGATTTTTATACGTGTTAGGCTCAGGCCTAGATCGATTATTAAATGGGCATTCATGGTGCAAGGATGTATATAAGACCTGTGTCAATTCAACCCGGTCTTACCATCTTGAACCAGGTTTACCCATCATGGTCGAGTCAAATGGACCAAGGGCATGAAGGAGATCGAGATCCCAGGTATGAAATCGACCCAAAAACACTTAATTCTAGGGGAGGGTCGCATACCTAATGAAGCAGGGTCGGACCTCCCAAAACAGAAAGTCGACCCTCGGTTTTTGAGGGGAGGGTCGGACAGCTTAAGACCCAAGGGTCGACGGGATCATCGACCCTCCCATCGACCCTCGGTTTCGACGAAAACCCGAAATTAGGAAATTTCCTAATTTTCGGTTGGGATTCTTTCCAAATCTCAATGGGATTATTATAAGACATTCCTAGTCTATTTAAAGGACGTCCCTAAGCCACTTTCACTCCTTTCACAACCCTAATTGAATTGAGAGAAAGAGAGAAGAAGGAAAAGAGGAAGAAAGAAGGCTAGGAAGAAGGCTTAGCAGAAAGGAGAAGAATTTGCAGAGAAAAGTAATCTTCTCAGGTATGGATACTAATTCCATGAGTTTCTACAGATCTTAGGTTAGATATGGTTGAGTGTAGGATTTCGGAGAAACCCAAACCATCCATCCATGGTTAGGTTTTCATGGAAAACCATAGGAAGATGTACGAAAACTATTTAGATGGATTATACATGGTTCTAGACCATGGAGTGACTGTTGAATGAATGTAGGAAGCAAGCCATAGGACCCCAAACACAAAGAATGGATTAAAAAGTGGAAATTGGACCAAAGTGCACCAAGGGTCGCACCGAGGTTCGATAGACCATCCGACCCTAGGTGTTTCTGACCATCGACCCTCAGCATTCGGGAAGTTCAGAATGGAGGGAGGGTCGATAGACCCATCGACCCTAGCATCGACCCTCAATTGACATAATGGTTTTTAAATTCCGAATTAATTCTAATTAAATTCTATCGACTTTGTTAGGTTTGCTAGCAGTATAATAACATTGTAACAGTGATTCGAAAGCTTGGAAAATATCTATTAGCAAGCTAAGGTGAGGAACCTTAACCCCAAACTAAATTGGTTAATAATAAACTGTTTTCTATTTATTGAGTCCTATGCCATGTTTGATTCTATGCGAATATGTTTGTAATGTGCATACAGCATGCCATCCAATATTTCTATTACTTGTTCATGCATATTTTCTTTATTGTTTATAACATAATGATGATGATGATGATAGGAATAGGCATGTGCTTGTATGTGTGTGGTTGATGTGCTTGATGCGAGCGAGTATCAAGGGAGGTGTGATGAGAACGTCAATAAACGTTAACCTTTGGCGGGTCTCAACACTTTAGCTCTATCTCTAACTCAAGTCTTGTGCGTTGGCATCGTCGTATCGCCATTACCTTAGCGGAACTATTATGTCGTAGAGTATCGGGAGGTGGTCTCGGTCCTTGTAGTCTCGACTCTACCGGGGCCTTAGCTCTATCTCTATGGATGTTCCGAGGGATCTCGGGTGAGGCCTTGGATACACCGTTTGGCATTAGGATTGGTTAGCAAAACCCGGTTGCAAGCCCTCGCTAACAGGGGCTTACGTGTTGGTATAGCATTATATAGCAATAACCGTTAACCTTTGTTGTATAATATTATGGTAGGGTGGATGGGGACGACGATAACCGTTAACCTTTGGGCGGGCTTCCACACCCTGTGTATAGAGGCGGTATCAATAACCGTTAACCTTTGATCACCCAACCTTTCTATTGCACATTGCAAACTATAAACCAAGACCAAAGATATAAATTGATTTTTTGCATGCATATGTAATGTTGCATTGTTTTGGCTACTCAGTGAGCCGTGTTGTGTGCTCACCCCTCGACGTCGAATATTTTTAGTTGATGATGCAGGATATACTGTTGAAGATTATATGAACCTGTCCGTATGGAACTCGGTAGCGACTATGAAAGTTGAGCTGGAAGACGATACACACGACTCCTCTTGCGAGTGCAACTCGTGTATATTCGATTAGATATTTTTGTAGGTTTCTTTATTGGATTTATAAGACATGTATTGGGTATTTGAATATTTATGTCTTAGTTAAACACAGAATAATTTGATATTATGGGTATCATTTTAGTTCTCAGTTCATATTATTTATAAATTTTCCGCTATTGTGTATTACTCTGATTATGATTGTGGATGCGTGTTAAGTTTGGATAACGCGGGGATAGCCTATAAGAGATCCTGGTTGAACCGTTGGTTATTTGGCGGTTCATCACACCATTCCTGAAGTGTGTGGAATTGGGGTGTGACAACTTGGTATCAGAGCTTCTCAGGCCTTGCCCGCCGAACTAGCATACATTCAAAACAATTGTGAACTGAGATAGGATAAATTAAAAGCTTTAATACAAACACATTGTAAGCATAAGTGATGACTGAAACCAAATTAAAAAGAGAATAATGCATCTATTAAAGGAAAAACCAGTTACATACAATGAGTAAGAGAACTACAACGTATATACATCGCTAAAGCAGAGTAAAGTCCACAACCCGATGGGGCTACTCCGAAGGACAAGAAAAGTAAAGTACAATCAAGAAGTCGGAGGCGAAGGAGGAGGCGGTGCCTCACGATCTCGTCGTAGTCCCCAAGATAGACTCTAGTCAACCAGGCTATCTAAGTCCGGGTCGCCTTTAGACTAGGCGTGAGATCGGCTACTCTCCGTCGATCGCACGCCGGATCTCCGTGAGCTCACCTATCCACGCGTCGGATGTGTGCCGAGCAGCCAACAGCCTCCTCCACTCTCTGCGCCGAGCATCTACCAAATCCTCCATCCTCAAGTCCAATCGCGCCGAGTCTCTCCGATCTCGCGCAACATCTCCATCATATCGAAGATGGGCGTGAAGGACCAGCATCGTGAGAAGGACCAGCCTCGGAGCGTAAGCCGCCGCAGCCAGGTGCCAACTCCATCCGCCCGTGTGGGTGATGGCGGGGGTATCGCGTCGACATCCATATACATACGATCATCATCGTCGACCGGGTCTCCCCGAGCCCTAACAAAGAGCCGCAGATCGCCACCTCGACCCGAGTGTGAAGGCGCACCATCGCGTTCCTCTCCTCATCACTAACCTCCGCATCTCGCAGCCCCATCTTGCGATAGCCTCCCAATCTAGAGGCGACGAGAAGGTCTTCTCCCCGGATCTTCTCATCTACTAGATCCACCCCCAAACGGGTCGAGCATCGGTAATCATGCGCCCATAGGGTAGATTACCCCTATGACCGGACAATGTGGCACCGATCATCGTTCGCATGATGATGTAAAGAAGGCGCACCGGGCCGAAAGTGCATATGCTATAGATCAAGAATCGGGTCACCTTGAGACACCCTCTCATAGTGCCCACTCTGCGGAATCGGATTATCTTTGGATAATCTTGCGGAAGACTCTTGGAGATGGACGCAAGTAGCAAGCTCTCATCCGCCATCTATCGGGACGGAGCAACCGATTGTCGATCTCTTCTCTCATCTCCATCTCAACAAATCGTGGCTCTCCCGGCGCATAGTACACCATAGGACCATCGAGGGAATGCCCAACGGATCGCGCTTGCCGATAGTCAAAAAGAAATGCACCCCCTTGACGTAGCTAGTGATGCGCAACTCCCGACCACGCCGACATCATTGTAATCCCCCACCACCGGAGATTACAATAGAACTCGCGCACCAAGTCCTGGACATGTGCACGCGTCGTATGTGATGACAGGGGAGCCACCCCATGTCACCGAATTCTCTCTCACGTTGAACAAGGCTAGATCAGCCGGGTTCACCATACGACCCCTTTCCACTTTCTTGCCGGTATAGTAGGCATACTGTGCCTCGGCTTCATTTGAACGGAAGTGGAGTGGATCACGCAATCTTGGCACTTTGGTACGGGCCATAGTATCTGCAAAGTAAGAAAGAGAAAAGAAACAGGAGTTAGCAGGATAAAAATCCGAAATTTGATTTAATAACGGCGTAAGTTGACCATAAAGCCCCATTTCTGGCCATAGAAGTGGGCATAAGGACTTACGAAGGTTTAGACATATCCTACAACCCACATGCAGTAGGAAATTTTAACTGACGATGTCCAATTTGAAGAAATTCAAGAAAAATCAAAAATTTCGATAAATTAGGGCAAAAGAAAAAAATTAAGTTTCTCGATAACCAACCGATGAAACTGAAAATTTTTTGAGGGTTTTCATTCCTCAAGACCCCAATAACAAAAGCCCCCAATAAAAATAGAATTTTTACGGTTAGAAAAAGTTTAATTCCGAAAATACGAGAGAGAAGGTTGGGAAATTTTACCCGTAGAGGTGATGTGGATGTCGAAACTCGGGACTAAAAATGATCCACAATAGTGAAGTAGCACCGTAGTAACTCCTGAGAGTAGAGACGAGTCGAAACAGAGGGGGAATAGTGAGAAATGACTCAGAATCGGATCTTAAAAATCTGATTTTTAGTCCGAGGGCCTGACAATTCGACCGACACCATCGACCCTCGAATCGACCCTCCAATCGACCCCGACTCTCGGGATCCGACAAAATTCAAGGGTCGGACCGAGGGTCGGACACCCATCGACCCCGCATCGACCCTCGCCTCGGAAGAACAGGCCATTCCTGTGGTCGGATACCAAGGGCCTGGACATACCATCGACCCTCACTATCGACCCTACATAGAAAAGACAGATTTTTTTTCGGAATGAATTGAGGATTCAAATTTTATATCGGTTAGCGTGCCTACATGAAGTATAAATGATTTCTCACCGATTTTGATGATTTTCGTGCACCACCCACCTCAAAAGTAAATATGTCCGGCCGTAGAGTTACCCGACGGACCCGAAACACAGTCCCACCACCACCACCCGTGGAGGAGACTAGTCAAGAGAATAACCAGTAATCGAAAAATCCGGAACCAATAAACCCTACAAATTTACCACCACCACCACCGAGCTAGCAACAATGGTGATGAATCCGCTCAACAGCCACAAAAAATGCAACATGCACAAGCATAAATGCAATTGGCGATGGGAGTTATGTTTCAAGCCACTCGGGTGCGGCCATGCACACTGGGCAAGCTAGTGCAAGCAATGGGGTAACCACCCACCTCTAACAGACACCTCCACAACCGGCTGCACCAATTCTAGTGCAAGTCCCGTAAGCAGCCCAAGGGAACTATCAAGCATCCACCCCCTATGTTTGGGGTATACCAAAATCAACTGGATCACTCCCGCTAGTGGAGAGATTTTTGAAAATGAAACCAAGGGAATTCAACGGAAAGCCATCCGATCCATCGTGGCCAGCACACTAGATAGACGAAATGGAAAGGAATTTCCTTATGATGACTATTACCAAGAAGAAAAAGTGTTATGCGCCACCTTCATGCTAAAAGGCGACGCACATCATTGGTGGAAGTCGACCAGACCTATCTATTGGACGAAGCACGCCCTACCGACTTGGGCTATATATAAAGAAGCTTTCTTTGAGAAATATTTTCCACAAAGCTTCGTAGATTCGATGGAGAAGGAGTTCCCGAGTCTTTATCAAGGACGTATGTCGGTGGATGCATACCAAGCAATGTATGAAGAGCTGTTTTTCTTCGCACCACCTGAGTATGCAAGAAGAAGATACAAAAACCCGTAGATTCGTCGCGGGACTAAGAGGAAGTATAAGGGAACATGTTCCGGGGATTAGAGAAGAACATATATAATGAAGCTGTCCGATCGCCGAGTGATTGAATCGAGCCGAAAAGAGAGTTATTTCACTCAAAACAAAGGCATAAAGAGGTCAGCTGGGAATTCTTATAATGGAAGCAATAACAGGACATATAAACCTTTCCGTCCTCGAATTTTAATGCCGCAACCAAGACTATCCCTCGCAGCTCAACCACGGCCAAAGTCAAATGTTGAAGCCCCGAGGTGTTATAATCGCAACCAACCGGGGCATATGGCAAGAGAGTGCCCAAAACCCAAGAAGCGCTTACATCAAGGACGGGTATATGCTATTACATCGAGAGATGCAGCCGCACGCCTGATGTGGTCACAGTATGACCGAAACTTTAAGATTAAAATTACATTGATTGAGCATGTAGACTAAGTAAAAACGAATCACGTATCGTGACCTATCAATGGCGCACCCGCCGTAGTACTCTTTGATTCAGGAGCTACTCATTCATTTATATCTGTGTCATTTGGAAAGAAGACCAATCTACCCATCAAAACATTAGACTACAAATTACTTGTACGGTCACCGATGGGATTAGAAGTGGAATTAGAGAAAGGTTATGGATCATGTCCAGCTTCTCATCGGAGAGCGGACCTTGGATGCAACCTTAATACAACTTAAGATGGCGACTTTGACGCCATCTTGGGAATGGACCGGTTAGCTCGGCACTCTGCAGTTGTTATGCGCCGAGAAGAAGCTAACGTTCAAGGACAAAGAAGGAGCAGAATTCGGTTTCGAGAACCAAACTTCCCAAGAGACGCAAGCTCGTACTCTCAAGATTAAAGGCTAAGAAGTACCTTGAGAAATGAGCGGTCGGATACCTAGTATCGGTGGTCGACCCTAACCAAGGACGTGCCACAAATGGAAGATATTGATGTAGTGCGAGATTTTTCCTGATGTATTTCCGAGGAACTACCCGGATTACCACCCTACCGAGCCACGGAGTTTGTAATAGACTCGATACCGGAGCCGCACCGGTATCAAAGCACCGTATAGAATGGCTCCTACCGAATCTGAAGGAATTAAAAGTGCAATTACAAGAACCGGCTGGATAAGGGTTATATTAGACCCAAGATATCTCCATGGGGGAGCACCGGTGTTGTTCGTAAAGAAGAAAGATGGTAGCGTTCGGTTATATATCGACTATAGAGAGTTGAATAAGTCGACAATCAAGAATCGATACCCACTACCCGGATCGATGACTTGTTCGATCAGCTACAAGGAGAGAGGGTATTTTCAAAGATCGATCTTCGATCGGCTATCATCAACCGAAGATTAAAGAAGGTGACATTCGAAGACAGCTTTCAGGACAAGATACGGACATTATGAGTTCCTAGTGATGTCCTTCGGAGTAACTAATGCACCGGCAACGTTCATGGAACTTATGAACCGAGTTTTCCACGATATGTTGGATACGTCGGTCATAGTATTTATTGATGACATATTGGTATATTCCAAGGACAAGGAAACCCATGTCAAGAACCTAAACGCAGCCGTACAGCATTTAAGGAAAGAGTAGTTATACGCCAAATTTTCTAAGTGTGAGTTTTGGCTAAGCGAAGTCACATTTTTAGGCCATGTAGTATCCGCGGAAGGAATCAAAGTGGACCCCAATAAGATCGAAGCTATTGTGAAGTGGGAAGCACCAAAGAGCGTCTCAAAAATTAGAAGTTTTCTTGGTCTAGCTGGATATTATCGGAGATTCGTAGAAGACTATTCTCGAATTGCCGTACCTCTCCACCGCTTGACCAAGCAAGGAGAAAAAGTTCGTATGGACGGATAAGTGTGAAAAGAGTTTTCAAACACCGAAGACGAGATTGATATCCGCTCCAATTTTAACCATTCCCGTTCCGGACGACATTTACCTTATAAACCGATGCATCGGGATTGGGATTAGGATGTGTGCTTATGCAAGGAGAACAAGTAGTTGCGTATGCATCGAGACAGTTGAAGGTACATGAGAAAAATTACCCCACTCATGATTTGGAGTTAGCGGCAGAGTACATGCTTTGTCAAGATATGGAGACACTATCTATACGGCGAAATTTCGGATTAAGTCGGACCATAAAAGCCTTACGTATCTATTTAATCGAAGGAGTTAAATATGAGACAAAGAAGATGGCTGGAACTATTGAAAGACTATGATTGTGATATCCAAGATCATCCGGAAAAAGCGAACGTAGTAGCGTACGCATTGAGCAAAAAAGCAATGATAAGATCTCAAGGAGAAACTAGCACAACCTGCAAGAATGTGTACTACCGGGATGGTATTCAACCACGGTAACGAGCAGTATGTGATCGATACACCGGATGGACCAACCAACCAAGGATTCATTCATCGGTTTTCAAATATGTTCGCGGCATTGAAGATTGTACCGGATATAGTGGACGAAGTGAAGACAGCTATCAAAGCAGATCCCTATTTGAGAACGGTACAAGAAGATATTGAAAAAGGTAGGACTAACCCTCCTATCCCGCTTAACATACATAAGATCAGGCCTAAGCCTGATTAGCTGAGCACTGGAATCCTAACTTAAGCATCGGAGAGGTCACGGGGACTCAGCAGAAGACCCCAGCACGGATTCTAACAGCAATAGATTGGCGCCTACCGTGGGGCACATAGGAAAACTTTAGTAATAACCGTCCGAGTCTTAGCTTCAAACAACCAGCATGATCCTTATGACTAGAAGTCACGGGGTGATCCCCCCCCACCCCCCCTAACAAACCATAGGAAGGAGAGAGAGAGAGAAGAAGACTATGTTAGTGATGGACGGATAGGCAATCCTCCACCCTCAGTACACCAAGAGCCAATACCCGAGCTAGGAGAGTAGCATGAGTTCATCAACCGCACCGAACTTAGAGCCATGGCTGAGAGGATGGATAACCTAACACGGTTGCTCCAGACCTTCGAAGCCCCTCCTTAACCACCACCTCAAGCAGGACAAGGTACCCATGATCAAAGGCGAGAAGATGCCCCGCGGGGAGAGGAACATGTGCCCCAAGGACATCCAGCTCAGCAAATGTCGAACCCACCGGTCAAACGGAACCGTTGAGAACACTTTCAAAGAGAACATGTGCCCTCATCACCCGAAGAACAACAAGCCCCAACGGATTATCGTGGAAGAGGTGCCTTCCCCCGCAGGGCTAGGAACCATGCTTCTCACTCCTTCAGCATCTGTCCCTACCGAGGAAGTCCATTCCACACAGACTCATCCATCCACGAACTGTAAATTCAGATGAAGGAGAGATTGGGTCCTTGGAGAGGAGCTGCGGTAGGACAAAATCAAGCCCCATACCAAGCGTGGGATGAAACACAGTAAAGGAACGACGCCCCCAAATCCACCTCCCAAGGGGGGATAAATTGGAAAAAGCTCCCATCGTGATCAATAAATACTTCGAACATCATGTAGCGGCCTTACACGAGCAGATGAACAAGTTCCTCAAGTGTACAAAGGATGCGGAAGACAAGGACTATAGTTTCGACAACCCTCTGTCTGACATGATCATGAGGGTCCCTCTCCCAAAAGCCTTCCATATGCCAAAGGTGCCCTTATATAATGGCACCATCGATTTGGAGCAACATCGGGGGAGCATCATGACGATGATGCTTCTACACAGATTCCAAGATGTCATAGTGTGTCGGCCTTCTCGTCTACCCTCAAGAATTTGGCTCGATATGGTTCAAGAGTCTCTCATCCAGGTCAGTCGACTCATTCAAATACCTCTGCAAGAAGTTTCGAACCAACTTCCAAGGAAGCAAGGCCCAAAAGAAGACAATGAGGATGGGGGGATTGTAAGATCCGTACGTGCAAATTTCGAGGACGAAATTTCTTTTAAGGGTGGTGGAGTTGTAAGACTCGCACGCCACGAATCCGGTCTAACTGCTTGTTGTCGAATCCGCAAGTGTACGGGTCGTGCAAATAAAATAATGGTAAGTCGAGTACCGTTTCCACAGGGAGAATGTTCAATTACCAAACCTAATTAATTCTCTTTATTATTTAGACAACTGAATTATCAAGATTAATAATTAATAAGCTGATTATGAAATCAAAGATAGGATTCAAACTTCCTCAATTAAATTATGCTTAACCAAACCAGACTTATTGAATAAATTTATGTTGATGCAACGATCAATTCCTTAAGATATTCTGTTATCTCTTTCAAGAATAACAAATTATGCCCATATTAATCCTTCATCTACTTTCGTGTTTGCAGGTTCTAATATAAACTCATTACGTTCATTAGAATTAAAACAAAGATCACAATGGGGAGCCCTTATTTCTAAGAAAATACTCAACCAATGACTGATATTTTATGAACTAATATCAATCTTTCGCTTTCGCTCCCTCAATTGATACCTTGAGATATGCAATTAGTGATCAATTAATCACATGTAATTTTTTAAAATACCAGATTGCATAAAACATAATCATTCAAAAGTTAAGGATTTAATCAACACAATTTCAATGAATCCATCCTAATCCTAGAATAAGAAATCTAGCAATTCATCATTGACAATTCTAAAACATAAACAAAGAGATCACAGAGAAAAGGAAAGAACTCGTAATGGGAATAGATGTAGCTTGAATCCAAGATTTCTCTCTAGTCTTCTAGCTCCCATCCCTCTCGAACTCTCCACCTCCAATGTGCCTTGTAGCCCCTTTTATGAACAGCTCCTCTTGCTCTCTGTATTTTTTTTTTCTTCTTCTTCTTAATTTATAAGCTTACAGTCCCATAAAATCAGTCTTTTACAATCTTACAACTTACCCAATTTGTTGGAGAATACTGATTTTAAGACAGATTTTGATCAATTATCTTCCAAATCATTTAGGAATGTAACACCAAGCTTTGAGCTATCTTGACACCTCTTATTTAGTCCTTATCCAATTCAAAAACCTACCAAATAATAAAAAATAACTAAGAATTAAATAAATTAATAAAATACTTAAAATATTAATTAAATTAAACTAAATGTCCAAGAAAAATTACAAAACTAAACTAAATATGATAAAAAATGTGCTAATTAATTTCACGTATCACTAACCTTACGTTCTCGTGTCGTGACCAATCTTCCCATCATAATCGACTCAAGTAAACCAATTGTATGAAGAAACCACAAGATAAGGTAAGGAACAAGTCAAATTTAGTTGGTGTGGTTGACTGTTTAAGTTTGTGTAGAAGCAACCAGCTAAAAATCAGTATATTTTAGACGTACGTTGGCATTTTTTAGGGGTACGGTCACACATTTGGTCGACCATATTGAAACCGTACAACGTATGGTCAACTGTTTTGAAAACGTAGGATCGTAGGTACGGTCGCATATAATACGACCATAAGATATCGATCGTACGTTGTACGGTGGCATATATTGCTACCATAGGATCGACTATAGGGTATCGACCATACGATAACATCAAGTATATTTTGAGACCAGATATGGTTTTTGACTATCGTAACTTGGTAAACTTAAACCCTAACTTAAATACATTAATTGTTTAGGTTCCCAATAGATTCAAACTGATTTTCAAAGCTTGGAAGAGGAACAAACATTAATCAAAGGTGAGGGAACAAGACCTAAACTAATTGGATAATAACAAACTATTTTACTTTATTTGTCCATTGCAATGAATGTTTCTATGCTTGTATGTTTGTAATGTGTATCTCACATGTCATCCAATATTTCTGTTATTACTGTTCATGCATATTTATTCCTGTCTATTTATAACATGATGATGATGATGCTAGGAATAGACATGTGATTGTGTGTGTAGTTCGTGTGTTTGATGAGAGTAGAGCATCAGGGGAATGACGTGGCATTGTGGTTCAGCCTAGTCACCAGACTCTAGCTCTATCTCTACTCAAGTCTTTCCCACTGACATTGTTGTATCTCCATTACCTTAGCAGAACTATTACGTCATAGGGCATCAAGGGAGGTGGTCTAGAACCATGATCTTTGACTCTGTCGGGGGACCTTAGCTCTATCTCTATGGATGTATTGAGGGATGCTAGGGTGAGGCCTTGGATACACTGAATGGCATTAGGATTGATTAGTTGTGAGCCCAGTTTGCAAGCCCTTGCCAATAGGGGTTTACGTGTTGGTATGGGTAGGGTATCAGGGGAAGTGTTAGAAATGTGTGATCCGAATACTTTAGCTCTATCTCTATTCCATGGTGGGGTGGATGTGGACAACAATAGTGTTTGATCCATTGGGTGGGCTTACACACCCGTGTATAGAGGTGCGGTAGTCGCCAAATCTTTCTATAGCACATTGCAAACTTAAAAATCAAACCAAAGATATGAATTGAATGCATGCATATGTTTGCACATTGTTTTGTTAATTTACTGAACTCAAGTTGGAGAGCTGACCCTCACGTGCATAATTATTTTTAGTTTTTGATGTTGCAGGTATTACTGTCCAAGATTATATCGATGCGCCAACATATGGACATGTGGCGGCTATGGATGTGCAAGCTATGGAGGACGAATATGACTCGTCAAGCGAGTGTTTCAACTTTGTTTACGCTTGGTGGTTAACTTTCGTATTTTGATACATGTAATAGGTATTAATTATGTTTTGGTTAGTTAGAGATAACTGAACTATTAGATCAGTTATCATGTAGACCTCAGTTCATTATTAATAAGACTTTCTCTATTTAATTATTATTTCTGATTATTACTGTGTAATGTGTTTTGGTTTAACATGGTTCGCATAGCCTATACGAGATCCTGATTTGAACCGTTGGTTCTTATGACGGTTCATCACACCACTGGTACTCCAGAATTGGGGTGTGATACTCACAGTTATGGCATTGGCAAATGCGTCACCCATCTAATTGTGTCCTCAATTCCCTTTCCCTCATTGTCTCTTGATTCTAGTACTTGTGAGACATGCTGTCACACCCCAATTTCGCACTATTCAGAATGGTGTGATGAATCACTAATAAACCAACGGTTCAACCAGGATCTCGAATAGGCTGTTTCAATTTGCTTAAACCATATACATCCACAACCAAAAATCAGAATAAATACATGATAGTGGAAGTCTTTAATATTAAATGAACTGAGAGTCTAACTGTGATCAAGTAAATAAATTATTCAATTATCTCCCAAAAGGACTAAGACATAAATTAAAATAATTAAATCAATTACATTGTCTATATAATTTAAACAAAATCTAATAAAAAATACAGGAGTTGCACTCGCATGATGAATCATGCGACTCCATCATCACTTCTACATCCATTGCCGCCACATGCCCATATGTTGGAGTATTCATATAATCTTCCACTGTCGTACCTGCATCATCAACTAAAAATATTCAAATTTGAAAAGGGTGAGCACACATCACGGCTCAGTGAGCAAACAAAACAATGCAACAAACATATGCATGCATTCAATTCATATCTTTGGTCTGATTCATAAGTTTGCAATGTGCAATAGAAAGGATAGGTGGTCGCCGCACCTCTATACACGAATGTAAGGAACCTCCCAATGGATCAAACACCATTGTCGCCCCCACATGCACCCACCATGGAATAGAGATAGAGCTAAAGTGTTTAGGACCGCACCGTATCACACTTCCCTTGATGCTCTACCCATACCAACACGTAAGCCCCTGTTGACGAGGGCTTGCAAACTAGGCTCACAACTAAACAATCCTAATGTCAAACAATGTATCCAAGGCCTCACCCTAGCATCCCTCAATACGTCCATAGAGATAGAGCTAAGGTCCCCCGACAGAGTCAGAGACTACACGGTCCAAGACCACCTCCCCTGATGCCCTACGACGTAATAGTTCTGCTAAGGTAATGGCAATACGACGATGTTAGTGGATAAGACTTGAGTAGAGATAGAGCTAGAGTCTGGTGACTAGGATGAACCACAGTGTCACGTCCTCCCCTTAATGCTCCACTCGTATTAAATACACTAACTACAAACATACATTCACATGCCTATTCCTAACATCATCATCATCATCATGTTATAATAAACGAAATTAAATATGCATGAGCAGTAATAACAGGAATAGTGGATGACATGTGATATATACATTGCAATCATACAAGCATAGAATCATTGATGGTATTGGACTCAATAAACAAAAATAGTTTATTATTAGCCAATTAATTTAGGTCTTGTTCCCTCACCTTTGATTGCTAGTAGATCATCGTTCAAGCTTTTTAATTCACTTTTAAACCACTGAAAAGACCTAACAAGTCGATAGATTTTAATTAGAATTAGTTCCAACATGTTTAAACTAACAGAACCTATAGGGTCGCAGGTGGGGTAGCACCTAGGGTAGTAGTTTCTGTGATCTCAAGGTGTAGGGTCGCAGGTGGGGTCGGATACCATTCGACCTTACGTGCAACCACACCCTCCCTGGGATTTCCCGAGGGCATGTGGTCGATCATATGGTCTCATAGGGTCGGATATCATTTGACCCTACGTGCGACCACGTGTTCTGAGTCGACCTTTCATTCTAAAGTCCATCCCTTCATGTTTGGATCCTTTGGCTTACTATCATGGTCCATTCTATGATTGTTTTATGACTCAAAACTATAATTTATACACCATCCATTGTCCATAATGATTTCCTCCATGGAATATCTTGGAACTTGTCCATGGATGGATGATTTGGATTTCTCCTAATCCTATATCCTTCATAACTATTCTAGGCTCTCTTATTCAGGTAGGGAATTAGGTTCATACCTTAATTCAGAGGTTTTTTTGAACTTCCTCCTCTTCTTTAGTCTTCTTCTTCAAGTTTCCTTCTCTTCTTCTCTTCCTTCTCTTTCTCTTTCTCTCACTTTCAATTAGGATTCTAAAGGAGTGAAAGAGGCTAAGGGACGTCCTATTTATAGAGAAAAACCCTCCATAATAAGTCTCAATGAGTTTAGGAAAGACCCCCTTTGAATTAGGAAGGTTTTCTAATTTTTGGATTCTGTTTGCTATCGTAGGGTCGCATGTAGGGTCACGAAATCCATCAACCCTACGTTTTTCTAGTCATGCGACCCCACGACTAAAAAGTCATGGGTTGGACTCTTTTGAGGTGGGGTCGATCATACCTGTTTAGGCATGCGACCCTACCCTCATATTTGACTGTTTTTGGGTTAGACTTTATACCTGGTCTTGTGGTTTCTTCACGTACTTGGTCCACTTGGCTCGACCATGATAAGTAGATCTGGTACAAGGTGGTAAGACCGGTTAGTTCGATACAGGTCTTACAACTCCCCCCCTCTTATTAAAAATTTCATCCTCGAAATTTATACATAACTTTCGAGTAAAAAAGGTGAGGATATTGCTTTCACATAGCATTCTCTTCTTCCCATGTGATCTCTTCTATATCCCGGCCCCTCCAGGTGACCTTAACATAGTATATGTCACGGTTGCATAGTCGTTGAACCTTTCGGCTAGTGATTTCAGTTGGTGCTACTTCGAATGTCAAATCATCAATTAGATCTGGTGGATCCGTTGTCAAAACATGTATTGAGTCTCTAACGTACTTCTTCAGCAATGAGATATGAAATACATCATGCACACTTGACATAGATGGTGGTAGTACTAACTGATAAGTCACTTTTTCACGTTTAGCTAGAATCTCATATGGCCTGACATATCTCGGACTTAGCTTCCCTTTCTGTCTAAATCATTTTAAACCCCGCATAGGTGATACTTTCAAGAATACCTTACCACCTACGACAAATTCAAGGTCTCGACGTCGAGTATCTGCATACTGTTTCTGACGATTCTGAGCCGTTCTAACTCTTTCCTTGATGATGTCAACTACTCGACAAGTCTCTTCAACAAACTCTGGTCCAACGATGCTACGTTCTCCAACTTCATTCCAAAACAAAGGAGTTCGACACTTCCTACCATACAATGCTTCATAGGGTAACGTCTGTATAGTAGCCTGATAGCTGTTATTATAAGTGAACTCGATCAATGGTAGTTTCTCATCCCATGATCCTTTAAAATCAATTACACAGGCTCGAAGCATGTCTTCTAAAATCTGAATGGTACGCTCCGACTGTCCGGTCCGTGCGAGGATGGAATGCGATCTTGAACTTCAATATTGTACCCATAGCCTTTTGCAATCCTTTCCAAAACTTTGAAGTAAAGCGTGGGTCTCTATCGACACAATGCTTTCAGGTACACCATGTAATCTGACAATGTTATCCACATATAGCTTGGCTAACCTCTCCAGGGTATACTATGGTCGTATCGCTATAAAGCGAGCTGTCTTAGTCAGACGATCCACAATCACCCAGACCGCGTCAACTACTCGAGGAGTCAATGATAACCCAATGACGAAGTCCATAGTGATGCAATCCCACTTCCATGCTGGTTCTGGCAGCGGCTGCAACAGTCCTGCAGGTCTTTGCCATTCATCCTTCACCCTCTGACAATTTAGGCATTGAGATACGAATTTAGCTACATCTGCTTTCATTCCTCTCCACCAATATAATTTCTTCAAATCATGATACATCTTTATACTTCCAGGATGTACCGAATAGGCGGTGGTGTGAGCTTCCTTCATTAGTCGGTGTCTAATGTCTAAATTTTCTATTTCAGGAACAGATACTCTTTCTTTGTACTTCAGTACATTTTCATCGTCAAAGGTGAACTCATGAATAGTCCTACCTTTTTCGATGTCTTCTTATACCGTTCTCAGATAAGGGTCTGATTTAATAGCGGCTTTCACTTCATCAATTATATCAGGTACAATCTTCAATGTTGCGAACATATTTGAAAACCGATGAATAAACCCTTGGTTGGTTGATCCACCCGGTGCATCTATCACGAACTGCTCATTACCATAATTGAATACTTTTCCCATAACACACATTGTTGCAGTCGTGTTAACCTCTCCTTGAGATGTTATCATTGTTTTTCTGCTTAGCGCATTAGCAACTACATTAGCCTTTCTGGATGATACTGGATATCACAATCATAATCCTTCAATAATTCCAGTCATCTTCTTTGTCTCATGTTCAACTCCTTCTGATTAAAAAGATAAGTGAGACTCTTATGATCTGATTTAATCTGAAATTTTTCTCCATACAAATAATGTCTCCATATCTTGACAGCATGTACTACTGCTGCTAATTCCAAGTCATGAGTAGGGTAATTCTGTTCATGTATTTTCAGTTGTCTTGAAGCATACGCAACTACTTGTTCTCATTGCATAAGTACACATCCTAAACCCAATCCAGACGCATCGATGTATAAGGTAAATGGCTGTCCTGGAATATGAATAGTTAAGATCGGAGCAGATATCAATCTAGCCTTCAATGTTTGGAAACTTTTCTCACATTTATCAGTCCAAATAAACTTTTCTCCTTTCTTAGTCAAACTGGTGAGAGGTACGACAATTCCGGAATAGTCTTCCACGAATCGTCAATAATTCCCAGCTAGACCTAGGAAACTTCTAATTTCTACAACGCTTTTCGGTGTTTCCTACTTCACAATGGCTTCAATCTTGCTGGGATCTGCTTTAATTCTTTCAGCGGATACAACATGGCCTAAGAAAGTGACCTCATTTAGCCAAAACTCACACTTTGTAAATTTGGCATAAAGCTTCTCTTTCCTTAATCGCTACAGAGCGGCTCTTAGATTCATGACATAAGTTTCCTTATCCTTAGAGTAGACCAATATATCATCAATAAACACAATGATCGACGTATCCAACATATCATGGAATACTCAATCCATGAGTTCCATAAAAGTTGCAGGTGCGTTAGTCAATTCGAAAGACATGACTAAAAATTCATAATGTCCATATCTTGTTCTGAATGTTGTCTTTGGAATATCGCCATCCTTAATCTTCAACTGATGGTATCCCGATCGAAGATCGATCTTGGAGAACACTTTGACACCTTGCAACTGAATGAATAAGTCATCAATCCGAGACAATGGGTATCGATTCTTGATTGTCAGCTTATTCAATTCCCAATAGTCTATACATAGTCGTACACTATCGTCCTTCTTCTTTACAAATAATACTGGCACTCCCCATGGTGATATGCTAGGTCTGATGTAACCCTTGTCCAGTAATTCTTGTAACTGTACTTTTAATTCCTTCAATTTAGTAGGAGCCATTCGATAGGGTGGTTTAGATACTGATGCGGCTCCGGGTATCAAATCTATAACGAACTTTGTCGCTCGATCGGGTAGTAGTCCTGGTAGTTCTTCAGGAAATACATCTGAAAAGTCACGCACAACATCAATATTCTCCATTCGTGGTGCTTCCTTGGTAAGGTCGACCACGGATACTAGATACCCAACTCCTCCTTTCTTGAGGCATTTTCCAGCCTTTAATGTAGAGAGGATGGGTTTTCGTTTACGAGAAAGTTTGGTTCCCAAAAAACTAAACTCTGCTCCTTCTTTGTCTTTAAATGTCAGCTTCTTTGCACATAATAGGTTTGCAGAATGCTGAGCTAACCAATCCATTCCCAAGATGACATCAAAGTCTGCCATCTCAAGTTGAATCAAGGTTGCATCCAAAGTCTTCTCGCCAATAAGAACTGGACATGACCCATAACCTTTTTCTAATTCCACTTCTAATCCCATAGGTGATCGTACAAGCAGTTTGTAGTCTAAAGATTTGAGGGGTAGATTCAGCTTCTTTCCAAATGACACAGATATAAAAGAATGAGTAGCTCCAGAATCAAAGAATAATCTAGTGGATATGTCATTAATAGGTACGATACCTGTGATTTGTTTTAATTTAGTCTACATGCTTACACAATGTAACATAAAATAAAAGGTTCAGGTCATACCTGTGACCACATCAACAGATGTGGCAGCATCCTCAGATGTAACAGCATAAACATTTTCTTGTTGTAGCTGCTTTCTGGACTTAGGACACTCCCTTGAATAATGTCCTATTTGATTGCAGTTAAAGCATTTTACTCCTTCATTATTTTGCTTTTGTTGTGGTTGAGTTGCTGGAGTAGTCTTGGCTGCAGCATTAAAGCCTTGAGTACAGAAGGGTTTGAAGGTCCTTGTATTCCCTCTGTTGTATGAATTTCCGTTTGGCCTTTTTATACCCCTATTTTGAGCAAAATAGCTCTCTTTCTGGCTCGACTCTATCACTCGAGCAATCTATACTGCTTCATTGTAGACTTTCTTCTCTAGTCCTTAAACATGCTCGCGAATGCTTTCCCTAAGTCCCATGACAAACCTTCGGGTCTTAGTATTTTCCTCTTGCATGCTGGCGGGTGCAAAGAAAAATAGCTCTTCATAACGCTGTTGGTATGCATCCACGGTCATTTGCCCCTGATATAAACTCAGGAACTCTCTCTCTATAGAATCTCTGAAACTTCTGGGGAAGTACTTCTCAAAGAATGCCTCTTTATAGATAGCCCAGGTCAATTGGGCGTGCTTTGTTAACAGATAAGTTCATGTGGATTTCCACCAGTGGTGTGCATCGCCTTTCAGCATGAAGGTTGCACACAGTACTTTCTCCTCCTCATTCACTGTCATCATCATAAAATTCCTCTCCATTTCGTCGATCCAATGTGCTGGCCATAAAGGATCAACTGGTTTACCATTATATTCTTTAAGCTTCATCTTCAGAAAATGCTCGATCAGTCGGGAGTGGTCTAGCTGATACTGAGAATAGGCCCCATACATAGGTGGTTGGTACTGGTAACTACCTTGAGCTACCTCAGGATTCTGTACTTGAGCCTTCATAACTGGTGTTTGAGGTGTGTGGGGTACTGTGTTGCTTCCCCATGGTACTATGCTAGCTTGTCCTGTTGGCATAGGTGTCGTATGTGCAGCTAGAAAAGCGATTCCTATAGCAGCTTGCATATTGGCTTGCACCTACTGTATTTGTTGTAGCTGTTGTGTCAGGTTCATTACCGCTGTAGCCAGATCTTTAGGTGGGGTTGGCAAGATTGTAGGATTTTCCTGGCCACTAGCCACTGGCGGTGCCATATTCAAATTCTCTTGTACATCAGGATTTACATGGTTGTCTTCCTCTACAGGTGGTGGTGGTGGAATTGGGTTACGGCCTCGTCTGGTCACTCTTCGCCCAGCCATTTCCTGTCCTGGTGGTGGTAGTGTCTGAAAAATAGTCATAGAACATGTGAGGCAATCAATATAAGTTGTTCCCAAGTCAAAATCCCACTAATCAATATAAATTTCTAATTTTTCAAGTCATTTAGTAAAAATACTGAATTTTCCATCGTAGGGTCGATGGTAGGGTCGCACTGTATTAGACCCTAGGGTATGCGACCCTAAGAACACTGTTAGCTCACCGAGAGCCTAGGGTCGATCGTAGGGTCGGTATATGTCCGACCCTAGGTCCGACCCATGGTGTCTGTCAGATCACCGAGAGCCTAGGGTCGATGGTAGGGTCGGTCGTAGGGTCGCACATTTTGTCGAATTATGCGACCCTACGATCCAAAATCAGGTTTTTAAACCTAATTTTGGATTCATTTCCTATTCTTCCTCTTTTCTTCCAACTCAACTCGCTTCTCCTGAGTTGCTATAGTATCGACCCCTAGGGTTTGGTGATTGTTTCTTCCGTTCACGACTCCCGCTCCTTCTCTTTAGGTATGCTCTCTACTATTTCCCATTTTTAAGCTTTCTAAACTAGGTTTTTCGTCTATTACATCGTTTTCTTCAAATTAAAATTTTTCTAATCGTAAAAATTTAATTTTTTTTATTGGGGGCTTTTGCTATTGGTCACCCAATGGACGAAAGCCCTCAAAAATATTTGAGTTTCATCGATTGGTTATCGAGAAACTTAAAATTTTCCATTTTTGACCTAATTTTCGAGATTTTTCTAATTTGTTGGAATTTCTTCAAATTCGATCTTCCTAGATTAAATTTCCAAAGGTATGAGCTTTGCAGGATGGTTTGGAACCAATGTAAGTCCTCCTGCCCAGTTGTTTGGGTGAAAAGTGAGGCTTTTGGCCAAATCATGCCGTTATAATGTCAAAATTTTTTGAGTTTTTCACCATTACTAATCTATTATTTGTTTTTCTGTGTCTTGGCAGATAGTATGGCTTGTACCAAGGTTCCTAGGGCTCATGACCCCGTTCATTTCTGCTCCAACGAGGCAGAAGTTCGATATGCTCGCTATGAGCGTAAGAAAGTAGAGGGGGGTCGCTGTGCAAACTTGGCTAGTCTAGCCTTGTTTAATGTGGATGGTGTTTTTGGCGACATGGGCTGGCTTCCTGTGATCTCCTATGAGGCTTGTACTTGTCTTGCTTTGGTGAAGCAGTTCTATTGCAATCTCCAGGTAGTGGGGGATCGCAATGATACAAAGAGGGGTAGGGAGCTCAGGATCACTAGCTACGTCAAAGGGGTGGAGGTTTCATTTAACTGCCAGCAGTTGGCTGATCTTTTGGGCATATCAAATGACGCCCATTTGGTGTACTGTGCTCCCAAGGAACACCAGTTCCTATCCTTGGCGATGCGTGCTGAGATTGATAGTTAGCTCCTTAGAGATGGTCGCTGGGAGATGAAAGCGATCAACCTACGACCAGAGCCTCGGATGTACTGCAAGATCATCCAGCACAACCTGATCCCCCAAAGTGGCCACTATGATAGGATTTTTCAGTTGACCCAGTATGTCCTATACTGCATTTGCACCAGGCAGCCTGTCTTCCTTCCTTATATTATCATCCAGACAATGATCCGTGCTACGTTGCCTGGTCAGTTAGGCAACCTGCCCTATGGACATCTGATCACTACACTGCTCACATGCCTACACGTTGATTTATTAAATGAGAGGATTCAAGAGAAGACCTTCTCATCGGACCTTGACTGGGAGGCCATCTGTAGGATGGGTATGCAGGATGCTCAAGTCAGTAATGATGAGAGGAACGCTCTGGTGCGTCCTCGTACTCGAGTAGAGATAGCAGACGCTGAGGCGGCAACAGCAGCAGCAGGGGTCCATGGGGGTGATGCTGAGGATAAGGATCGTATGTTCATGGATGTAGACGTCATACCTCCTCCATCACCTCTACATTCTACTGGAGCTGGTCCATCTCGGGCTCCTTCACACACCCCTGGTCCCTCACACCCACCGTTTGATAAGATGATGGGGCTACTACGTGAGATTAGAGAGGCTCAGCACGTGACTGATCTGAGAGTAGGAGAGCTTCTAGATGCTCAGCGTGCGTCTGATCAGCGGATGGCCGAATTGACAGCTAGTCTCCAGACGACCCAGACTCAGGTAGCCTGGTTGACTAGAGTGTATGCTAAGGACTATGACCGGGATCGTGAGGCACCTCCTCCTCCAGCACCTCCAGCTCCAAGATGTATATTTTTCTTTTTATTTTTCTTTGTACTACAGAGTAACTGTTCGGATTGTGAACTATACTCTGATTTGGATATGTATGAACGTCGCTTTTTATTTGATGTATATGAAACTTGTTTCTCCTTTTAATAGTGCATTATTCTCTTTCTTAATTTTGTCTCATACAATACAGGTGCTTATAGTACGTTCTTATTACAACTTTTACATTTTAATCCTAACTCAGTTCACAAACTTTTGTGAAAATATATCGGTTTAATAGACAAGACCTGAGAGCTCTGACATCAAGTTGTCACACCCCAATTTTGCACTATTCAGAATGGTGTGATGAACTGCTAATAAACCAACGATTCAACCAGGATCTCGAATAGGCTATGTCAATTTGTTTAAACCATACACATCCACAACCAAAAATAAGAATAAATATACGATAATGGAAGTCTTTAATATTAAATGAACTGAGAGTCTAACTATGATAAAGTAAATAAATTATCCAATTATCTCCCAAAAGGACTAAGACATAAATTAAAATAATTAAATCAATTACATTGTCTATATAACTTAAACAAAATCTAATAAAAAACACAGGAGTTGCACTCGCATGATGAATCATGCGACTCCATCATCACTTCTGCCTCCATTGCCGCCGCATGCCCGTATGTTGGAGCATTCATATAATCTTCCACTGTTGTACCTGCATCATCAACTAAAAATATTTGAATTCAAAAAGGGTGAGCACACATCACGGCTCAGTGAGCAAACAAAATAATGCAACAAACATATGCATGCATTCAATTCATATCTTTGATCTGGTTCATAAGTTTGCAATGTACAATAAAAAAGATAGGTGGCCGCCGCACCTCTATACACGAATGTGTGGAACCACCCAATAGATCAAACACCATTGTCGTCGTCACATGCACCCACCATGGAAAAGAGATAGAGCTAAGCTAAGGTGCTTAGAATCGCACCGCATCACACTTCCCCTGATGCTCTACCCATACCAATACGTAAGCCCCTGTTGGCGAGGCTTGCAAACTAGGCTCGCAACTAACCAATCCTAATGTCAAACAGTGTATCCAAGGCCTTACCCCAGCATCCCTCAATACGTCCATAGAGATAGAGCTAAGGCCCCCCGACAGAGTCAGAGACTACACTGTCCAAGACTACCTCCCCTGATGCCCAACGACGTAATAGTTCTGCTAAGGTAATGGCGATACGATGATATTAGTAAACAAGACTTGAGTAGAGATAGAGCTAGAGTCTGGTGACCAGGATGAACCATAGTGTCACGTCCTCCCCTGATGCTCCACTCGCATCAAGTACACTATCCACACACATACATTGACATGCCTATTCCTAACATCATCATCATCTTCATGTTATAATAAAAAAATTAAATATGCATGAGCAGTAATAACAGAAATAGTGGATGACATGTGATATGCACAATGCAATCATAAAAGCATAGAATCATTGATGGTATTGGACTCAATAAACAAAAATAGTTTATTATTAACCAATCAGTTTAGATCTTGTTTCTTCACCTTTGATTGCTAGTAGATCCTCATTCAAGCTTTATAATTCACTTTTAAACCACTGGAAAGACCTAACAAGTCGATAGATTTTAATTAGAATTAGTTTCAACATGTTTAAACTAGCAGAACCTGTAGGGTCGCAGGTGGGGTAGCACCTAGGGTAGCAGTTTCTGCGACCCCAGGGTATAGGGTCGCAGGTGGGGTCGGATACCATTCGATCCTACATGCAACCACACCCTCCCTGGGACTTCCCGAGGGCATGTGGTCGATCATATGGTCTCGTAGGGTCGGATATCATTCGACCCTACGTGCGACCACACGTGTTCTGAGTCGACCTTTTATTCTAAAGTCCATCCCTTCATATTTGGATCATTTGGCTTACTATCATGGTCCATTCTATGATTGTTCTATGGCTCAAAACTATAATTTATACACCATTCATTGTCCATAATGATTTCCTCCGTAGAATCTCTTGGAACTTGTCCATGGATGGATGATTTGAATTTCTCCTAATCCTATATCCTTCATAACTATTCTAGGCTACCTTATTTAGGTAGGAAATTAGGTTCATACCTTAATTCAGAGGTTTTTCTGAACTTCCTCCTCTTCCTTAGTCTTCTTCTTCAAGTTTCCTTCTCTTCTTCTCTTCTTTCTCTTTCTCTTTCTCTCACTTTCAATTAGGGTTCTAAAGGAGTGAAAGAGGCTAAGGGATGTCCTATTTATAGAGGAAAATCCTCCATAATAAGTCTCAATGAGTTTAGGAAAGACCCCCTTTGAATTAGGAAGGTTTCCTAATTTTCAGATTCTGTCTGCTATCGTAGGGTCGCATGTAGGGTCGCAGAATCCGTCGACCCTACCTTTTTCTAGTCATGCGACCCCACGACTAAAAAGTCATGGGTTGGACTCTTTTGAGGTGGGGTCAATCATACCTGTTTAGGCATGCGACCCTACCCTCATATTTGACTATTTTTTTGTTAGACTTCATACCTGGTCTTGTGGTTTCTTCACGTACTTGGTCCACTTGGCTCGACCATGATAGGTAGACCTGGTACAAGGTGGTAAGACCGGTTAGTTCGATACGGGTCTTACACATGCCATTATCCCAAGCAACATAGATTACCATTTCCTACCTGTAATCATACCTCCACCAAATTGTTTGAATTAATTCCTGATGTTTGGGGTCCTACACCGTTAACTTTCGAGATAGTTTTAAATACTTAGTGACCTTTATTGATGATAAATCTAGATCTACTTAGTTGTTTTTATTGCGCTCTAGGTGAAGTGTTATAATTTTTTCAAGATTTTTGTTACATAGTTCAAACTCAATTTGGTACTCCCATAAAATACTTCAGGACTGATAATGGCACTGAATATACCAATGCCTCTTTTGAGTCCTTTTTTAAAGATCTCAGTATTATTCACCTAACATCTTGTGTTGGTACTTCTCAAAAAAATGACATTGCCGAGTGTAATAATAGCCATCTACTTGAAGTAACACGATCAATTTTTTTTCATAGGCACCTTCCTAAATCCTATTGGGCCAATGCGGTTTTCACCGACTATTACTCAACTAATCGACTAGTAATTCAAACCTTACATGCCAAATCCCCTAGGTAGATTCTTTATGGTCGCTCCATTGATATTTCACACCTTCGTGTGTTTAGGTGTATTTGTTATGTTCATTCTCAAGCGGGTGAAAAGTTGGATCCTCGCATCCGCAAGTGCATTTTTTTGAGTTATTCCTCTATCAAAAAGGGTCACCGCTACTATGATTCTTTTGTTTTGTCTGGAAATTGTATATTTCTCATGATGTCTCCTTTACTGAACATCACCTCTTCTTTCCTAGCAGGACCCAAATTTAGGGTGAGACTGATACTAACTATGGTAAATTGCTCTTCCCATACCTCTTATACATGGTGACAATGGTGATAAGGGCAACAATGGTGAATTTGGTGATCATGGTGATCATCCTATTGTGGATCATCCTTGTCCTATTGAAGTAAATGAAGAAGAAGACAAAAAAAAAAAAGAATAAAGAAAAGAAAGAAGACCTTCCACCAGATTATGAGATTACTCCATATATGACACCGTTAAATAGCCAATTTAATAACATTTCTACGATGAAAATATTTCTTCTAAATTTCTAGCATTCCTGACAACAGTTGATACTCACAGTGAACTAGTTAATTATACTGAGGCTAAGGTCTCTCCAATATAGATCAAGGCCATGAATGATGAACTTTTAGCTCTCGATAGAAACCACTTGCACTTGGGACATAGTGCATCTACCAGTCAAAAAGCATTCTATTGGCTGCCAATGGGTATATAAGATCAAGTACAAAAGTGATGGATCTATTAAAAGACCGAAGACAATACTTGTTGCCAAAGGTTATACATAAACATATTGAGTCAATTACAAGAACTTTGTTCCGGTTGTGAAAATGAACATTGTGAGAGTGTTAATATCAATGGCAGTGAATTGTGGTTGGTCTCTATTTCAAATGGACGTGAAAAATGTGTTCTTGAAATGAAAATTAGAAGAAGAAGTATACATGACCACTCCTCCCGGTCAACTCTTAGAGCATCAGGCTGGAGTCGTGTGTAAGCTCAACAAAGCATGGTATGGTAAGTTGAGTACTGGTTTTATAAGTTTTGGCTTTCGTTAGAGTCTATCTGATTCTTCGATATTTGTTATAAGAAATTTCAATGGAATTATAGTTTTGTTGGTTATGTTGATGATATTGTCATTACTGGCAACAATCTCTGTGAAATAGTGGCTCCCAAACAGTATTTAAATGAGAAATTCAACATCAAGGATTTAGGAAAATTACAGTACTTTCTTGAAATTGAAGTAGCCACCTCGACTAAGGGTCTGTTTATATCTTAAATGAAGTATACTTTGGATCGCTTGAAAGATACCAACAAGCTCGATGCCAAACCCACCAATTCCCCTGTGGATTATAATAGTAAATTTCTCACTAATACTACTCTATTACAAAACAGTACCCATTTTCATTGCTTATTGAGAAGACTAATGTCATGGCCCATTTTCGGATACGAATGTGATACCTAGGTCGCCCGAATGGTGACCCGAACAACCTAGGATCCACACATCTGTTGTGATCATTAACTACACCAAGCAGTCTACATATGCAATATCCATCCAAATCAAATAATAATCAAAGTAACAATAGCAGATGTGATAATCATAAGTAACAAGATGTCTATCTATTTGTATCGATAACATTATAATTGTTAGTTATGTTTTACATTATTGTTTCACAAAAATATCCATAATTGTATCAAGTGTATAAATATCCATAAGGAGTAAATCTATAACAAAAGTTAATATAGATAGATTATAGAAGGTGTCTATTTACAGATCTACTATCAAAAGAGAGAGAAGGCGTACCAAATCAACTATAGACGCAATCACAGTAGACGTAGCCATCGCCATGTTCCTCTATAGGATCTTCGCCAGTAGGGGCATCCCCCCACCAAAGGAGACTCCATAAAATCAACAACAGAGAAAGAACCTGCATCAGAATCTAAAAATAGCATCAATATGAGGGATGAGCTCCCATCCCAGCTCTCTGAAGAAATCAGGTATTATAATACACATGCAAATGAATGATAATGTAGTTTATCTATTAAGTCTTGGTATAATGGTTCTGAAGATCCCATATTGAGATTCCACTACAGCTGGCGACGCTACCTACGGTCAGTGGCTTCTAACTCCCATGTACAGGACTAGGTAAAGACAAGGTACATGGTCCCAAACAGTTTGATTGCCTCTACAAGCAAATCCCTCCACCTACAAATCCTAGATCAAGTGTGCGTCACCTTCCAGAATACGCTCCGTCCTGGCATTCAAGACCCTTGGCCGATCGAATTCTCCATCGCACACTAACATCGACGTCACTAGGGATATGAGCTTATGCCAATACGTAACTTTCTATTGGCAAGGGTTTAAAATCATGCGTAATGCAAATTACCTATGTCTAACATGTGCATATAATGTAAAGAGGGCCGCACTCAAGTAGAGATCCTTGGTCCCTGTACCGTTGGGCTATCGTGTGCTTGCTTGAGTGTTATCTATGCAAAGCAAGGTCCATGTGATCATGTTGCGCCACCAGTCCCTTCGGTGCATGCACACCACACAGACTAAACACACACATTCTCTATACATCATACATAGTTGTTGTTTGTATGAAAATGCATGAATAGAATGTCACAAATAAACATGGCATGTTATATATCCAAACACAAACAAACATACAAATATGTGATAGTTACTACGGATCCGACCCCTCACCTGTAGGCACTATAGTGCTACTAAACTGAAAGCCGGCAAAAGGATTCACCCTGATATCCTACTTCGGTTTGCCTAAACATAAGCATAAGTTTCATTATGTTTGTTAAACATAATTTAAGCAAATGTAGACGCATCCACGTTGACGTTGTGTGGGTCCCAAAACAAGTTGGGAACCTTATGGTTGGTCCCTAAAGGATTTGGCCAAGCAGATGGACATCAGTTGTCATGGCGACGAATGGAAAACCCCGACGGTAGGTGCCACTGGCTGACATCGGCCGGCTAGGTCAAAACTCATAAGAGTCTTCTGTAGGAAAGCTAGCTACTCAAGTCAACGAATGAGTCCGCTGGCTCTGGTAAGCCTCCGACTCATTAGCTGAAGGCATAAGCCAGCCCCATAACCTAGTCAGAAGCATGAGGTAGCTTGGTGAACAGTAGTCCAGATGGATAGGTGCCGCCAGCTGAGCTCATGCCCAAAAACATTATAAGTGCTAGTCTGGCAATAGATGACAGCCTGGCAGACCATCCGTTGGCTACATCCGTTGACCAAACCCCTAGGTCAAATTATCGAAGCCGGGAGCAAGAGTTTTGCTCTATTAGGAGGCTCGAGTCTATCAATTAAGTCCAAAAACAAGACTCAACCGAGGAAAACGAAGTGAAAGTTGGGGATTTACTCACCATACTCACTTCCTTCCACAAATACATCGTGGGAAATGTTTTTCCCACCCTTGGTGATATTTTTAAATCAAACAACACCTCCATTGGATAAATTTACTACATTGTCCAATCTCCAGATTAACAGAGCAAAATCTTCGATTATCATTGGGGGAGTGGAGTCAAATCTAAAACAGGAATCGATATCTCTATCAGGAATGTAGGAAACCCTTTCCCTATCAAGTACTTGGGCTTGCCCCTATTCTCAAGTAGATTATTTGCTAGGCACTGTGCCCCTACTTTGGATGCTATGAGCAAGAAGCTAGAAAGTTGGATACATAGATTCTTGTCTCAAGCTGGAAGACTACAGTTGATTCAAACAGTGCTTCAAGGAATATTCTTGTATATATTGGACAGATTTATTTGGCATTCCCAAAAGCATCTTCAAAAAAATTGAGGCTCTTTTCTCAAAATCCTTCTGGTCTGGGTCTCAACTTCAAAGGAAGATCTACTTTGTTTTTTGGGACAATATCTACAAACATATGGAGGAAGGGGTGTTGGGAATCAAGAGAATCAATGACACGAATAGGGCCAAAATTATTAAACAAGTCTGGGCCATTGCGTCTAGAAAGATAGTCTTTGGGTGCATTGGGTGAAGAGTAGATACCTTAGGAAGGACTCTTATCTGGACTGCTTCCCCCAGTGGGAGGAGCCCATGGGGATGGAGAAATATTCTTTAACTCCAGAATCTGATATTAGGGAATGTAGAATATCATATGGGAATGGGAAAGACGCTTATATTTGGCTTGATCCTTGGCATTTTAAAGGAACTCTGTCTTTGGCCTTTGGTGGAGATATTTGGATAATTGAGGGCTCCACAAAAATGGCAAAAGTGGACTGTATCTTGCACAATGGACTTAGGATCCGAGCATCCCTACGTCAGCTTTCATCCAGGAAGTATGGCATAATCTACACATGGTTAAAAGGTCCAACCATGTGGAAGATCGATTGCTTTGGAAGAATCCTTCAGGTAACCTCTATCAGTGCACTTCTAAAGCTATTTGGAACTCTATCAGAGTTCATGCACCAAAAGTGAAATGGAGTGGAGCTATTTGGTTTGCAAACAATATCTCAAGACACTCTATGACAGCTTATTGATGCATCAAGAACGGGTTACCCACATCAGATCAACTGACTATTAGAAATGTCCTGGTGAATAATGCTTGCCCTTTCTGCTAGGCGGGGAGGGATAGCAGAGATCATATATTTTTTGAGTGTGTCTATTCAGCATGGATCTGGAGGTCTGTCAAAGTCATGTGCAACTCCTCTACAGACAATGGAAGATCAGTGGTGGAAGAGGCCGAGTGGGTTGATAAGACATTTTGAGGCCCTAGCTCCATGGGGAAGATTGCAAAGGTGGCATTCTGCACTTTAATTGAATTCATCTGGAGGGAAAAGAATAACCGGATTTTTAGGAACAAAGCGAAGACTAGAAAAAGAATTGTTGAGTCCACTATATTGGTGGTGACTGAAAAGTGGAAGCTTTTTCCATTGTCTAGGAAAGCAACTCCAAGGAATGACCTACTAAAGGCAAAAAGAGGATTGGGTTATCAATTGTTGTAGCTGAGTGAGGGGTTGAGGAGGTGATTCCCTCTTCTCTTCTCCCTTTGTTGGCCTTCTGACTTGTTTCCTCCTCCTCCCCCTCTTTTCTTTTCCTTCTTTTGGAATAAATAATCAAAGCATAAAAAAAAAAAACTTCCATTAGAGGTGTGAGGGTCCCTAATCGAACCTAGTGTTTTCCTTGGGTAGCCATTAATGGGACCGACCACCACCATTAATGGTGGTCTTTATTACCATAATAAAGAGGAGAATGATATGTATTAACCCTTAAGGAGTAAAAGGATGTCCCAAGAGCTTGAGCTTTGAATCTCCAAGCCTTCTCCAAGTCCCTCTCCAAAGCTCCACAACAGCCCCCTTCAATCCTATACAATAGCCAAAACCCTTAATGAGGGTTTTGGCCATTTATTTATAGGGCTCAGGGAGAGAGAGGGAGAGAGAGGGAGTAACCTCTACAGATAAGCCGGTGGCAAGAGGCCAGTTGGCTCATCCGCTGGCTCTGAGCCGCCGACATAGCCCAGGTTTCAGTTTCTCATGCCCAACACATTGGTAGGCATGTTGGACCCGCCTAGGGTCTACTACAACATTAATAAGTCAGGGTAGAATCCTTACCTAGGATCTAAAAGTATCCATCGGATTGGCATCGAATACGTCAACTGGCAACGTGGGAAGACCTGGCACAGTGGAAATCCAGGTCAGTAGGGGATTTTAGATATAGGTCTTACAACTAATATACTTAACAATTAATAGTCCTGACATCTCTTATGCAGTGAGTTATGTCAGTCAATTAACGCAATAGCCTACTGAAGGAGATATGGAACTAATTGACCGCATCCTACACTATCTGAAATCTTATCTGGGAAGAGGTATTTGGATGTGGAAACACTACCATATAAAAACTATGGGTTACACTGATTTCAGCTAAACTGGAAGTCCCATAGATAGAAAATCCACTACTGGATTTTGCACCTTTGTTAAAGGCAATCTGGTCACGTGAAAAAGTAAGAAACAATATATTGTGGCTCGTTCTAGCATTGAAGTGGACTACAAGGCAATGGCTTTTGTTGCTAATGATCTTATCTGGCTTCAAGCTCTGTTACGTGAATTGGATCTTGAGACTTCCGACCATCAGATGCAGCTATATTTTGACAATTAGGTAGCTACTTATATTGTTTCTAATTTTGTCTTCCATGAATGGACCAAACATATAGAGGTGGATTGTTACTTCGTGTGTAAAAAAAATTAGGATAATACCATTAAGACTCCCTATATTCAGAGTGAAGATCACCTCAAATGTGTTCACCAAAGCTCCACCCACAAGATCCTTTCACAGTATGTTGATCAAGTTGACCTCCAATGATATCTTCACCCAAACTTGAGGGGGAGTGTTAGCTAGATAAGAAACAAGCTAGATTGAATATGATCGTGACAAGATCTCATGTAGAAGGAAAGTTGGTTAGTGTGAGTGATGCAAGATGGGTAATTTGGTTGGTGGGTATGTGTAATTTGGTTGATGGGTAGGTGATTTGGTTGGTGTGCAAATTATATAGATTGTATACTATCTATGGATAGTTTCCCTTGTATTATTTTCTCTATTTAAAGGATAATAAAGCTCGCTAAGATGCAAGAAGAACTTGAAGGGATTATCATCGTGGAGTAGGCTTCTGTGGTAGAAGTTCGAACCACGTAATTCTTTATGCATATGTTAATACACACGTCCTTGTAGGATATGGATGCCTCTAAATTTATACAGATGTGATTTGGAATCGAATTATCAACCATACATTTACATCCCTATGGATCACCATCTCTAAGCTAGTACCATATGTAGGGATTTCTCGACCATTAAGCAGGTTGGGAATGAAAAGATTTTGTCAGGCATCCTAGACTGGATTATGTGAAAAAGAATCGACATGATCGGCCAATCTCGATTAGGTGGATCAGATCGTCCATCCAGGTAATGTGGATTCGAAAAGCTTCCTTGACTTGAAATTAGAAACACTAAATTTATTAAAAGAAAAAGCAAAACACAAATTATATCTTGCCGAAAACGAAACAGGTAGCATTTTACATCTTTTGGGTACTATTTGGGGGAAAATATATCCCCCAATAAAAAAATTGACATGTGGCATATCATATAGCCAAAGCTGACCATGCAAATTCTTGGTAACTCGGAAGGCATGCTCGACCGACCGTGCTAGCAGCCGAGTCACCAATTGAAGAGTCCCACTCCTTGTGTAGGACACATCAGGGGAGTCCTACTCCTCGAAGGGTATGGTGGGAAGGACCCTCCCAATTACACGTACGAGGATGCATCCATCGTCTTAAGGTCTCTTAGACAGATCTTATCATGATTACAGAAGTCTTCTTCCAAGTAGAACATGGCCCGTACCCAGCTCTGACTTATCTGGCGTTGGCTAACTCAGCGCACATCCTTTCCGTAGAAGGACTTATCCATAGAGCGACACCTGTCACCCCGATGCAGTCAGACTCAGCCATCCTGTCTCAATCCTCTACTTCTACTCCAATACTAAAGCCCAGAAGCATCATAGCTTGACACCTGGCAGTTCACCTGATCCACAAAACTATGATCCGGACTTCAATGCTCCATGCCTCATTCTATAAATACAAGTAGTCCCCCAAGGTAACTTCTAATCAATCTTTTTTGCACATACGAATTCTCTCAACGGCCCTTGTTCTTTAAATTGGAGCTCGTCCATGATGACTCTTTGTAAGCACCCCATTTTTGCCACCTCCAGCCAAGCTGAGTTCTACTGGTGGGTAGACAGTAAAGGAGAGGAGATGAGTGAAGCTTTGGAAAAGGACAGGGAAGTGTGCGGCACATTCGGAAAGGTTGCAGGTCCTAATTCACGGTTTGGACAGTAAGCAACAGCTTCGAGGCTGATTTTTTGTGGGCTCCACAGCAAGGTCATGGGCTATAATTTGCATTGATGCATAGGTCACATAATCATCTTCGAAATGAGACTAGAATCATTCAATTCTGATGTCAAACGAAGAAGATATCAAGATTTCCATCGGATTTGAAAATGACTTATTAAATCCAAGGGTTTTTCTGTAAATTATCATAAATTAAAGATTTATTGGGCGAATTATCGTGACTTGAATCGATCGGACTTCATTCGACCATATCTTGATCATCCGATGCCCAAATTAGACGATTCAAGCAGCAGTGTGCTCCTTTGTCCGTCCTCTTCAATGTGGACATGGGAAATCTGGGACAAAGGCCACCAGCGGGTCCCATGCAAAGTTGCCAGTAGGATTATCGTCAAAACTTCAATTCTTCATATTTTGGTCATTTGACGTCTGAATCAGGTGATTGGAGCACTAGTGTGCTCCTTTGTCCGTGCTCTTCAAAGTGGACGTGGAAAATCTAGGACAAAGGCCAGTAGGGGGTCCCATGCAAAGTTGCCAGTAGGATTATCGTCAAAACTTCAATTCTTCATATTTTGATCATCTGACGTTCGAATCAGGTGATTCAAGCACCAGTGTGCACCTTTGTCCATCCTCTTCAAAGTGGACATGGAAAATCTGAGACAGAGGCTGTCAAAATTTTTCATGCGGAGTTGCAAGCTGGGAGGACCCATAATAGAGAGAGAAATCAGCTCAAGCCCAATTTAGTCCAACCCCGTCGAACTCAACCAGTCCAGCCTTACCCAGCCCAGACCAATCTGGACCAAGTTGGTTCAACCCATGTGCTTGTATTTTTATATTTTTTGTATTTTTGTTATACCTATATGTTTATATGATATATATTATATATATTTATATATTATATAATATTTCTACATATTATATTATATATATTAATATATTATATTATTATATATGTATACGTTTATATATATATATATATATATATATATATATATATATATATATATATATATATATATATATATATATATATATTCGGTCAAGAGGGAGAAAGTCGAAGAGAGAGAACCCGATAAGAGAGAGAGAGAGAGGAAGAGAGAGAGAGGGAACTCGATAAGGAGGGAGACCATAAAGAGAGAGAGAGAGAGAGAGAGAGAGAGAGAGAGAGAATGGGAAGAGATAAGAGGGAGAAAGTCGAAGAGAGGAGTGGAAGATAAGAGAGAGAGAGAATTCGGTGGAGGGAAAGATGGAGGTGCTGCCACCTCCACCTCTCCCATGCCCATTAATCCTCACCGCCGCCTCCTTGAACCCAACTAGCCGAACACCTCCACCATAAAAAACCGACACCTCACTTCCTTGAGCCACCCCACAAGCTACCCCCACCGACCTACTGTCTGCCGAAACAAGCTACTCCCACTCCTTGAGCCACCTCACCACCTTAGCCATCCTCCAACTCATCTTTTAGCCTCCCTAGAAAACCTACAACTAGTCCCTTAGCTACCCCACAACAGTAAGCCTATCCCAACTCCTACCCTTGAGCCATCCCCCAACCAACTACCTACACTCAACACCTCACTTCCTTGAGCCCAACTCCACCACGTCTCATCTCCTTGGGCCATGCTCAAGCACCCAATGGCTCTCTATAAATTCAATTGAACACCAAAGAGAGAGGGGAGGGGAGAAGGCTAAAGAAAAAAAAGAGAGAGGAATGGAAGTGAGTTTGAGAGAGAAAAAAGGAGAGAAAAGAGAAAAAAAAAATACTAGTAAGAGAGAAGAGATATCGGGATCAAGAAGGGAGTTTGAGGAAAAGAGAGAAAAGAAAGGAGGAAAGAATGAGGGAAAGCTTGCCACACGTGGCATAGATCGTCTCCAACCATCATCAAAGGCTCCACCCCATTGTTGGGGACAAGGTTGGTACCCCAAACTTTATTTTGATAGCTTTCATGAAGCTCAAATATCGAAAATTGCCTAAATATGCGTACTTCGATAATCATGATCTTTAAATGCTATATGGCATGTGTGTTGATACCTTGATGCTCATGTTTAATGTACTTTAATATTGGCCATCAATCCTGAACGAGTTAAATCTGGCCCATTGATTATAAGTTTTGATGTGATGAAATATGGGCCATTGGATGTTAATTTGGACCGTTGGATCAATATCATGAGTGATTTAAATGATCTAAACCATTAGATTATCATTTCAAATGATTTCAACCGTTAGATCTTCATTGTAAGTAATTTTGAATCATTTCAACCGTTGGATCTTCATTGTGAGTGATTTTGAATGATTTCAACCGTTGGATCTTCATTGTAGGTATTTTTTTAAGGGAATGTGAATGTTTGGATTGTGATCTTGAGTGATATGAACCGTTATATTGTCTTTGGGAGTGACTTTAATCAATATGAATGGTTGAATTATCATGATGATCGATCTTAACCATTGGATTATCTTTGGAAATGATTTTTATCAATCTGAACGGTTGGATTATCATGATGAGTGATCTAAACCGCTAGATTATCTTTGGGAATGATTTAAATGAATCTAAATGGTTGGATTATGATATTGATGAATCTAAACCATTGAATCTTGATCATGAGGGTCTTAGATAAATCTGAGCTATTGAATCCTGATCATAAGTGTTTCAAAAATGAATTTGAGCCATTGGATCTTGATCATGAGTGTTTTTGATGAATCTGAATGGTTGGATATTGATTTTGAGTGATTTCAACCGTTATATTATCATTTTGTGAAATCTGAGTCGTTGATCTTGACTATTTTGATGAAATCTAAGTATTGATTGTGACCATCAATTTTTGAAGAGATATATCTGTTAGAGTGAGAACCTGATATTGTCTACATTGTTATATCCATGCATCTACCATGCTCACTTGATTACACTGTCATATTGTACACTACCATGCTTAGGATGCTTACACTGTTAGCTTTGTGCACACTACCATGTATAATAGGTTTGTTGTATGCCATGCTTGAACGATATCCGTTGTCAACAAAAAAAAAAAAAAAAAAAAAAACTTACTTTCCGCTACACCCTCGTCGAACTGCCGTGCATGTACACTGATAAAAGACATTCCTAGGTGTGGGGACGTACATGTAGGCACCCACATTCAGGGAAGGGTAAAAGCGAAAAAGATAAAAGCCTTAATCAAGAATCATGAAGCCTGACCTAACAATTCCAAAATTAGTTTTTTCAGTTCAAGGGTAGCTTTAGGACGATCCCTACCCCTTAGTTCATCTCCCTTAAGGTGCAGAAACCTAGATAGGTATGATTTGAATCCAACTGTTAGATCTCTTAGGATTATCTCTTGGTCCTACAGGAATACTGTATTCCGACCCACGTAGGTCACCTGATTGGACTGTGTCGGTCCTATGCGACATCACCTCATTGGACTGTGTCGGTCCTATGCGACATCCCTATTTGGACTGTGTCGGTCCTATGCGACATCACCTTATTGAACTGTGTCGGTCCTATGCGACTTCACCAATTTGGACTGTGTCAGTCCTATGCGACATCACCCTATTTGGACTATGTCGGTCCTATACGACTTCACCTATTTGGACTGTGTCAGTCCCATGCGACATCACCCTTTTGGACTATGTTGGTTTATTCAACATCTTTCTTTTCAAACTGAGCTAGTCTTATTCGGTATCATCAAACCACAATAACGAACTACGTTGTACCTGATTTCCAGGACCTTTGGAATACGTAGGCAATTTGGAGGACTCTTTAACTATGCTACTCTTAGTCCATAAGGACTATCCAGATTCAATCTCAACCTTTCATCAAACATAAATATCAACTTAAACAATTGAATCTAATGAAGCCCAAGCATAAATCACATCCATAAGCTTTAATAATAATCTGTTTCGAACTATGTTTTGGACTTGATTTTCAGGACTGGAATACGTAGGCAGTTTGAGATAGATATCTCATACTCAGTCCAAGGACCAAACCATCATTTGATTTGGTTCGCTGTACGTTATATTGCTTGTTTATTTGCTTCAAGACATGTTTGACTGAACCCTAGGTTAGAAGAATTTAGCAACTTGGTTTAGGATATTCCCCCATTTGAGTCTTAGTAATCCAGTTGACCAAGCACAGTCAGAATTAGAGTCTAAGGAAAGTTTAGGAGGCCGATCTTGATCGGACGGTTTGAGTGCGTAACACCTTCCCATAACCGTACCTTAAATACTTACTTGATCTCTAAGATAGACAAAAAATCAATACATTGGGTCATGAGTCAATAAAAGTCTTACCTTACAGTAATGCTATATTTTTAGAGGTCCTAGATCCTTAACCTAAGTGGCGATTCCAACAAAACAAATGACTTTTTTCATTAGTCCCGAGGAGGATAGTTAATATTTGGAGCATTCCCGAAGCCCTCGTCACTGCTAAGCTCTCCATCGCCAACCCCATCCATGCCGGTTATGTCACTGTCGATGCGTTTGTAGAACTCGACAATCAGTTCCTCAATCACATGTTCAGGGGCTTTGACGATGATGATGTTTCTCTCTCAATGACATTACATAGTCTCACTAAACCCTCTTTGACTACCTCCCACCTCCCCCTTAATCTCTATAACTGAAAAAGAAGTTTCCAATCGATAGGTGCCAAATTAAAAGGAAGGTTATGGCCATTATAGGAGCAACAGTTTGATCAGTGGGACGACTTCAAGAGTGGTCAAACCAAGATGGAATTTGTCTTGGTCGACTTTCTTGGAATCAAATAAGTATCTCAGTATCTCTGCAACTATGAAAGACAGGGAAATTGTCAATTTTGTCTTCATGGATTTTCTAATTTTGGAAAAAATTGATGATTAAAATGTACTGATTTCAGCTAACATCAATAGTGGCAATAACGGCAACATGAGTTTCTCGGTAGACCTTCAGATCGAAGGAAATCTCTAAGAGAGATTAGGCCATCAGGCCAATAGGGCACGAGACAAAGGTGACAATAGAGGAAAGCTAATTAGCTAAAGAGTGAAAATCCAGACTCCATCACGAGAAGTCTCGCGCCTCCCAGTTTCTTTTTTTGAAATAGTCTCAACCTCTCTTTGGTATCATTGTTGTTTTTTATTTTATCTATATATCAAATTTGAAAATCATTTTTGTTCAAAAATAAAATATTGTTTGATAACTATTTATTATAATAGATTCTAAACTGAAAAATAGGTTTAGTACTACATATGTACGTGGAATCATTTTTATTGTCATCTTCTTCCACATCTCTTCCCCAAGAAAGAACTCTGTCCAATTTCAGAAAAATCAATTATGAGAATACATTGATTGAGATATATACCATGTTTCTAAAGAGTTTGAATATGAATAAGACTCCTTGTCACACGTTTCTGTGTGGCGTCTTTGATGTATTTATATAGAATTACAGCTCAACGATTTACAGGTTTACACTTCAACAATAAAACATTATCTCTTTGTAACAACTGAAACTGAATGACTCATATTTGCTACGTAACAGAAGGAACAGGTTGAGATATTTTCTCTACGTACTCAGTTGAAACAGATTGATGGGATATTGGTGAAGATATGCTTCCGATATCTTCTCCTCTTTTATCGTTCTTCTGTGTAGTAGTCATTCCGCCAATAGTTTCCACGGTGACCCCAATGGACCAGCCACCCAGGAAGATTCCAGGAGTTGATCAGTTCGACGAAAGGCCCAAACAAAGACCTCACAGTTGCAGCTGCATCGAATCCCAATTCCTAACGGTGGAATCAAGAAACCAAAATATCGAGAAAGAAATAGAGAAAATGTAAATGCAGATGAAAAGAGGAACGGTACGTACCTCTGGGAAGAGAGGCTACAAGTAGCCACAGTGAAGGAACGAAGGAATACAAGAGGGTTTCTGTAGGCTCCATCTTTACTTGTCATTCATCTTCTCCTTCTTGTTGGGTCAACTCCAGTTCAATCTGCAAATGGCAAATGGTTCATTCGAGGCAAATCGGTTAAGTAGATGAGAGTTTGGTCAGATGATTGATGATACAATTACCAACACCACTGAGATTATAAATAGAAACAATTTATGAAGTAAATTTGGAAAATCTGTTTCATTGTTCGTCTCTGTTCAGCGATCACTTATCCATAGAAAGTGGAAGTAATGGCTCAAGACACGCCTAACCACACACAAACTGTCTCCGGTGGGGCAGCGGCCGATGTTCAAACTCTGAGGAGGAAGAAACGATGCTTTTATAAAAATACATTTTTAACCCTTGATTTTAACACATTCATTCAAGTGTTTTAGGTAGAAACAACAAAGTCTCAACTTCTTTTTGAATTTGGGTTTGCTTTTATTTTTTTCTTCTCATAAATACCACCCAAAACTTGTACCAAACATTTACAAAAACAAAAATTTGAACAAAAATGATACCAAAGAGAGCATAAGTTACTCTGAGAAAGAAACATCATCATCGTCAGAGCCCCTAGACATGTGATTGAGGAACTGATTGTCGTGTTCTACAGAATGACATAACCGGCATTGATGGGGTAGGAGATGTAGATGGGATTGCAGAGAAGAGGAGGGAAGATGGAAATGAGATTGCAAAGAAAAGAATGAAATAAAACAAGTTAATTTAAGGGAAAGAATCAAGGGCATAATGATCTATCACATTTCAAAGTCAACTCTAATAGAATCCGTTACAAGGGAGGTCCACGTATTTTTCAATCAAGAGGATGCTTAATTGTCCTTTAAGCAAAACACAAGGGATGTCTATGAAAATTTCCCTTGATTTAATGCTCTTAATTAAAAAATGACAATGTGTCGGCCTTGATACCGGAATTCAGAATGAATCTACACTTCCACCAAAAGAAAGCTTTTGAATTTTTATGGAAAAACATTGCCGAGTCTCTGATCCATGTTGAGATGGAACCAGATTCCATAAGAAAGGTGGATGTGTAGTCTCCCACTCTCCAGGAGATGGAAAAACATTGCTTGTATTTTGCGTTCCTTGAAATTTGTGAGGAACATTTAGTAATAGATATACTGATATACTCATATGTGATAAGTGGGTTTCCTTGATTATGCAATTGACATCTACAGTTTCTTATACTCTCCTCATCAATGGTGCAAAGTATCATCAAATCATCCCCTCAAGGGGAATTAGACAAGGTGACCCCTTATCCCAGCCATTTTTATTCTATGCTCCCAAGTCTTGTCGTCAATTTTATATCAAGCTGAAAGTCAAGATCTAGTGGCTGGAATTAGGTTTCATACTAGAATTTCATCCATTAGCCATTTATTATTCGTAGACAACTACCTACTTTTTTTTCAAGCCAATCTGAGTCAACTTATGGCTATACGGAAGTGTTTGGAATTTTATTGTAATGCTTCAGGCCAAAGTATTAACTTAAAGAAGTCCATGATTACTTTTAGCCTAAACACCCTTTCGAAAATTAGAATGTGGTTCTTGAATTTAATAAAAAATTTCAATGGGCAGGGACCTTCAAAATATCTTGGACTTCCATCAGAGTTTGGGCACTCCAAGAAGGATATTTTCAATAATGTTCTTGATAGAACATTGACAAAGATTAATGGCAGGAAAGCAAATATGTTGTCTTTTGTAGGAAAAGAGGTTCTCATCAAATTGGTGATCCTTCCTACTTCAAATTACGTGGCTTCTCATTTCAAGCTCCTAGCCTCCTTTCATAAATCTACCCAGCAAACCACTACTAAGTTCCTTTGGAAAAATGGAGAAAATCAAAATGGAATTATTTGGGTGTCATGGAGAAGATTAACAAAGTCAAAAGAGGAAGGTGGATTGGGGATTAGAGACCCTAATCTTCATAACAAAACCATGCTAGCAAAAATTGCTTGGAGACTTCAGAAAAACTTGGATTCTCTTTGGCCATGGTATTTAAATCACTCTATTTTCCTAACTCTAAGCTTTTTATGGCAAAGTTGGATAATCGCTCTTCTTGGGCTTGGAGGAGTATTTTGGAGTGAAGGAATATTCTTGAAAAGGGCATTATTTGGCATGTGGGAAATGTAAATAAGATTGATATTTGGAAGGATCCTTGGGTGCCAAAACTCCCAAATTTTGAGGTGTTCACCCCAAGAGACTCCTCTCTTTTGATTTCATGGGTGAGTGATTTGATTAATCTGATTTCCAGAAGTTGGAAGAAGGATTTGATCCAATCAATTTTTCTCCTATTTAAACGGAAGCAATTCTTAGCATTCATCTGAGCCTTTTCCGTAAGGATGATGTACTCATGTGGGGGAAAACTAGAAAATGAGTTTTCTCGGTGAAGTCGGCATATCACTTACTAAAAATTCTGGAGGAAGATACTCTCAATTCTCTTCCTTCTACTTCTCATGGGCATAAATGGAATCTCATTAATAGAGATGGCTAGAAACTTATCTGGAATTCTAAAACCTTGCCCCAAATCAGAACTTTCCTATGTAAAGTTGGAGCAAATGGCATTGCCTCAGAGAAAACTTAGCTAGCAAAAATATCCAGATAGTACCTGCTTGAAGCCATTGTAACACTGAGCCAGAAACTATTGACCACATGTACTTTTTGATAAACCTTGAATGACACTGAGAGGGGGGGGTGAATCAGTGTGAATAATTTTTCCCTTGGTTTTTCTTTGCTGTCCAGTGATGTTTATAAAATAAACTGTCCCAAACACAATCGTATGCAAATCTACCTCACAACCACTCAGTGGCCAGGTCTACCAGATTTGCACACCCATCCTGCAATTCATTCCACGCACTTCACAAAGTACATAATCAAGCAAACCACAACACACAAAGATTACGTGGTTCACCACCACAGTGAGTGATGGCTAATCCACGGAGTAATGCCCAATGGGCTTCGTATTTACTCAATACTCAACTTTTAGCCCTTTACAGGACAAGGGTGCTCACCCTAAATTTTCCCAGCATGAAACTAAGAGGGCGTAACAACGCCAGAATTCAGGCATAAAGCCAGTGTCCAGCACCCACTGAACACACCACAACAAATACAATTTTTTTGGGGCTTATAATGATGCCCTACAATTAAATCCCAACATAGCAAGGCATTCAATATATTTTCTTCTCTTTTTCTTTGCCTAATGCTAGCATACATTAGATTCCCATACAACATAGACATTCAACATCATCAACCTACTTTAACATACAATGAATTGATTCAATAAATAGTAAGGGAGATGAGATAATCTCACAACCAATTTTTTCTGATAATTGACGATGTTTCTCTTCTTCTGGAGGTCAATAAATCCATTGTTATATGCAATCAAGCTCTTCCAGCCTTCAAGAATATTTCAGTGTATCGGCATCAGCAAGAATAGAGATGGAGAATGACTATCTTCAATTTTCAGAGCAAGAAAAATCCGAAATCATGGAGTTCTCCCCTCTTTTCTTCAAAAACTCCATTTCTTATCTATTTTCCGCGGCTGCAAGTCTCTCAAACCATTCTCAATTGATAGAGAATGAAAAACCTAACTTGGAGCAATTTGGATCGTCGGATTTGGCCACCGGATGGCCAAGTTATGAAGAAAACAAATTCGGCCATTCAATACATTCCACATGGAATCTTTTAATTCCATTTGGTGCGCCTGCGACGCACCGTAGCCGTGCCCACCATCTAGGTGTCGAAATCTGATTGGCTGGGGAGGGAATCAATAACCTCAGCCATCAGATTCTTATCAAAAAGGCAGGGGATCTTACAGGATCCCTTGGATCTGAATAAACAGCGTCTCCGAAGATCGGCTTGAACTAAAGCCGTAAGATCTGGATCTTGAGAACCGCGGTATCGTAGACGCGTCACACTGGATAATGGCGCTGCTTCCGTGTGATGCGGCGCATGTCTTTAAACTGCGTCTGGCCAATCAACGCACTCGCGATGGAATCTGACACCTCTGCCTGAGAAACACAGAATCCCGCCTCATTTAAAGCCTTTGATTTGGAATCTTCCATACGTGGCTCCATTTGGGCGGTCGATCTTGCATCTTTAACATTCTTTTCTTCCCAAAATACCCTTGAGAATCCGAAAAATGGCCTCTGTAACTTTTGAAGTTTTATTAAACTTCTGCCAGAGACGATTTTCCAGAGAGCTTTTCTCTCTCCTGGAAAATCGTCGAACACATGGTGGGCGTGCGGAAGAGAGGTAACCAACGTGCGCGGCATGCGGGAAAGCCAGCGCACGGCTGCGAGGCTAGCTGCCTTGCGGGCTTGCGGCAGGGCATGCCTGCGGGCTGGCTGGCTTGCGGGGCTGGACTGCCTTGCGGGCTGGCCTGCCTTGCGGGCTGGCTGGCTTGCTGGCAAGGCAAGCCTGGCCTGCTTGCTGGGCTGGTTGGCTTGCTGTGCTGCTGGCCGGCCAGGTTGGCTGTCTAGGTGGCATGCCTCCGGGGTGGGTCCCACCTTCTCTCTCCTGGGTCCCACTTTCTCTCTCCTCTTTCTCTCTCCTCTTTCTCTCTCCTCTAATTCTTTCACCTCTTCCATGCTTCATGCTTCACAGTACCTGTAACAAAGCCATATCACATGTAGGATCCGCAGACATTCTCTCTCATCAACCTGGACCCAGTTAGCCCAATTTGCCAACAATTATAATATGTAGGCATGTAAGCCAACACTTTTTCAATGTTCCTTCACTCGAGCGGTACGATTTGGTTCTCCAATCTCTCTTGTCATGCATGATAATAATAATTTATCTATTTCTCAATGGCTCCAGCTTTGGCATAAGGTGGTGAAAGATTCGAAGAAGGAAGGATCTCGACTTTTCTCTCTAGCTACTTTTATTTGCTAGCAGCTGTGGTTGGCACGTAATGAGGCTATTTTTCAGAAGAATCACTAGACTCCTTCTCAAGTCATTAACAGAGCTATTAATGCATTTTCTGAATTTGCTACAGTGAACTTCAATGTGGAATCAACTGATTACAATTTTGCTGAAACTGAAAGAAGAGGTGACGAGATAGGAACTGGTTCTTGACCTTTCATCATGTGTACCGATGCTAGTCTGCTCCCTGGAGCTTCTTCTGGAGGACTGGGGTACTATTGTAGAGATTTTCTTAATAATATTTGCAGAGTAATCTCATGTCCTTGGAGTTTTTGTGATAGTTTAGAGGGTGAAGCTTTGGCATTGAGATTGGCAATAGTAGAGGCGATATCAAAATGATGGAGAAAAATTCATATACATTATGATTGTAAGCAACTGATTAACATTTTCAACTAGGATTGTAAGGACTATCCATTGAATATCTTGGCCATTGTTGGAGATATTCTTAACCTTAGATCTTCTCTTGAGTCTACTGGTTTCTTCTTTATTCCAAGGGTGTCTAATGGGTTGACCCATACCCTTGCATACAAAGCTCACTCTCAGTGTAGCTTGACCGATTGGCCTGTTTTAGAGTCATGGATTCAGGATTATAATTGTATTCAATCCGTCATGCAAAACGTTTTATTGAATGAATAGATATTTTAATTATCAAAATATATATATATATATATATATATATATATATATATATATATATATATATATATATATACCCCTCCCACTGCCGAAAGAATATTGTCATATTGAATGTTCAAAGAGAGCCGTAGACTTAAGGGGAGAGTGAGAAGAAGGGACAGAGATAAAAATCTAAATCAATGAAAAATGAGAAAAATTTAGGGTTTAGGTCTTTAAGGGGTTAATGATTATTTAATCAGTCCGTGTCAGGTCTGGTTCATAATTGGTTGGTGCGATCGGCGGTCAATGGGTTGCACCCATATACCATGAACAATCAATTAATAATTGATTGGCGCAAAAACACGACACATTTAGAAAACGGTATGGATCGATCTAGGTTTTAATCGATCGGTCTGATTCAAAGGACATGATTCGGGGATTCAAATATTCTGTCTACCACTGCTTGGCAGTGAGGGGATCTAATGGCTTGGGCTGCATTGGGACACATGCCCAATAATATTTACCGTTGAATCTCCTCCTTATCAGATGGCAGCCACATAGAAGATCCTTACAGTTATACAGATCAGAAATTTACACCTCTACTATAAGAAAAGATCTTTTGTGGTGAGGCACCTGTGTAGTGAGGATCTCATCCACTTAAAGTAGATCAGTATGTATTTCAATCTACTCAAAGTGCATCGGGATATATGCAGATCTACTTTGAATGGGTGAGATCTTCACTACACCTCACTACAGGTGTGGCCTCACTACGGAGGATCCCATTCCCCCACTATTACCCAGATCCACATCCTCTCCTCCCAAAAACTGGAGGACGGGGACGCCCCCGTCGGATGGCCGACACGTGGGTCTCTGGTGAATCCGAGTCCCACGTTTAAGCCGACACCCCTGTCCGTTCAATTTGTCGGCTTGGATGTCTACTCGAACGTGAGGCTTGAATTCACCCTAGACCCACGTATCAATCATCCACCAGGGGCGTCTTTGTCCTCGCAGAACCACTGGGAAAAGAGGATTTGAATACCTATGATGGAACCAAATCCTCTCCTCCCCGACTCTCCGACTCCTACCTCATCTCACCACTGAAGTGTGAGTCGACTCGAACTTCAACACACTTTAATGGTGAGATACGATGAGGGCCGGGGAATCGGGGAGGAGAGGATTTCGTTCCACCTATGACCCCTGTTTTAAGAAACCGTGGTCAAACTCAATATTTTATCATTCAAAATTAAAAGCCGTTTTCAAATTGCATTCCCCATTCCAACCTCTGATTTCTACCATTTCAAAATTCTCATTCGTTAACATAAAATAAAATAAAAAAATTCTTGTTCGTCTGATTCTACTGCAACTAATTTCAGCCGTCATTTTTCAATGAGCCTTCTGAAACAGCAGCTTTCCCAGGCTCCCTGCAAATCAAGTATCTTCAGTATCAGCCTTTTTGCGGATTTCAAATCATATAAAATACAATTTTTTTTCTCTAAGGGCTCACCTTATAAAGGCCAATAGAAACTGCCAAAAGGGTTTGTTAGGAAGTCCAATTGCTTCCCTCTTCCGGGCTCCGAAGCAGACGTTTGGTGATCTCTCTTTCGTAACTATTCGTGTTCTTGTTGTAGAAACCCTAATAAAGGAGAAACCTTTGAAGATGTCTGGTACCCAGGAAGAAGAGAAAAAGCCCATGGATCAAGCGGCTCACATTAATCTCAAAGTTAAGGGTCAGGTAAAGAATCTCCCTCTGTGGTTCTTGTTTATGTTTCTTTGTTTGGTTTTCTTTTTTTTCCTTATATTATTTTGGGGATTGGATTTTAAAGATTATATGTGAACCTGACGGGATTATTTAGGTACATTTGTTGTTTCCTCCTAATTTAATCGTTTATTTTTCTTCCCTGGTTTTGATTTCATCATGGTTGTCTGAGTGGCTGTTCTTTTCTGTTTGTCTTGAAATTATGTTTAGGGTTGAGAATGGTTAATTTCTGCGTTACTTGGGGCTCCATGTCGAAAGGTGTACTGGGTTTGGCAGAAGTATGGAAATAGCTATTGTTTCGGGATTTTGATCTTTGGTCCGTTTGGGCTTGATTATATGGCATTTTCCGAGTTTGTCAAGTGCTCAGATGTTTGCGTTTTTATGTGTTTGTTGTACTTGCGTTTGTTCTGCATATTATGTTATGGAGTGTAGTACTGTAGTGTATACATTGCTTTATACCTACTCGTAGATTAACCCAGACCATACATCAGTGTCTTTAAGGTGTATCTTACCATTAACAATGTTCGTATAAGAAGAAGTTCTATCGGTCCTCTAGAAGTGAAAGCTTAGGATCAAAGTGAAGGGTTTCATTGAATGGATGGCAACAAAAGGAGTGACTATTAGGGATTTGATGTTTCTCTCTCTCTCTCTCTCTCCAACCTCCAACCCCCCCCCTTTTCGAGTTTTGCAATTGAGGTTGGTTCTTCCGTGCTTTGTATCCAAACTTGCATCGCGTCATGTGATGTAGATTCTTGTAAATGAAGAAAGATTATATCCCAAATCCTACATGGTGTGGAAAGGATTGAGGTTTTTTTTCGTGCTTGTTATGATGTTTCGTTCTGAGGATTTCTTTCGTTTTGTTTGTTTCCAGTTTTCACTTTCTTTATTGCATAAGCCTCCATGGGATACTACTGCAGTGTTTTTATATAACTCTTGTTTCCCATTTTAAGTTGCTTACCACAGTATTCGATGCTTAGCTTAATTCATGCCAATGCTGCCAATTTCATTGATTGAATTGTTCACAAAAACACCTGACCTGAGAGCATTTATGGTATAGTATATACCATTAGAATTTGATGTGGAGGGATGCTTTGCATCCCAATTCATTGATTCACTTTCACATGTTTTTCTGGAGTGTTGGCTGATAAAGTTTAAGGCAGCACTTAATGCCAACCAAGTACTCTTTGTGCTGACTGTTGTAGTTTTGATTGTTTTGGGATGGGAAATCACAAAATTGCAGTCGTCCACTTTTTCACAACACAAAGTTTGCTTACTATATGTTGGATAATTTTTTTGTTAGAATCTTTTATATGATTTTGTCACTGTGATTTTTTAAAGGTTTTTTAAGTTTCTTTGTCTAACCATTTTAAAGATTTATAGTTTTGGCTGATCTCTTATCATAATTCCTACTTTTCAATATGATCTCAAGACTTGTGTGCATGGGATATTCAACGAAATATTCAAAAGCGTTTGGCAGTTAATCAGTAAGAGCACGTAAACTTATTGAAGTACAATGACACGGCATATGTTCTTGGTGGTTAGTCCAATTGTATCTTAATTCCTCTATTTTCGTTTCCCTCGGAAGGATTCATAGATGAATACGAAGGGTTACATAAGTTCTTTCATTGATTACATAGCATCTAGTTTATTAGTTTGAAGCACCCCTGCAACACATGATAGAGTAAATTTCGTAATTACCTGTGTATTTTGAAATGGGGGAAAATGTTGGCTACCCAAGACAAAAGGCATTAATGAATTGCCATAGATAACGTTAGTGGAACCACTGTGCATGAAAATTAATGGGTATTGAGTTATCCTCTATGTGGTTTGATCTTTGTTGTCATTCTTTGGCTATGTGTGGTTGCTGTTATTTGTGGTCATTGTAAAGTTTTGTGGCCAGTGGTTCTAGACCCACAATAGAGGAGGGTCCACATCCCCACATCCCCACATCCCCACATCCCCACATCGCCACATCACCGCATCACTGCATCACCGTGTCACTTAACTGTTATTATGATTTACAAAAGATATATGATACATGGATATATGATCAATTATTGACTAAGAGTATGACATGGACTTGGCATAGTTTCTGTTGAAGCATGAAGAACACATTTGGATCAAGGGTTTATTGTTAATTGATATTCGTTATTATTTTGTGCCATTTCATAGTTTTTCATGTTTCTTGCGAGGATGGTTTTATTTCTCACTTTTGTATTGTTATGTTGTTTTCAACTGCTTAGGATGGGAATGAGGTCTTCTTCAGGATCAAGCGCAGCACCCAGATAAGGAAGCTGATGACTGCTTACTGTGACCGTCAGTCTGTGGATCAAAACTCTATTGCCTTCTTGTTTGATGGTCGGCGACTCCGTGGAGAGCAAACTCCTGATGAGGTGCTCTCTCTCTCTCTCTCTCTCTCTCTCTCTGACACACGCATTGTGCCAGCTGTCTATTGCTGTATATAACAATATAATATGTTATTTTGAACCTTAATAATAATGTGAAAGTACATGGAATCATAAACATTAGGGCTCAGTTTGGTTGCAAGGGAAATTACACGGGAAGGGAAGTGAAATTTTTAAACTTAAAAAAGGAAACTTGTATAGGTATAACACAACATGATTGTATAAACTATTTAATTTCTAGCCATAATTAGTAATGCTACTTATTTGATGTAAAATTTATTTTACTTTTTAAATGCAAGAGATTTGGATGCAAAGTGAAGTGTAAGTTAATAATTAAATATAGAATGATTTGGAGTTAGTTACATAGTCATTTGATAGCATGTGCTGTAATGATTATAGAAGTTTACTTTCTAAGTAAAAAAATTTCACTCCCCTTCTTTTTAATTCCCCTTGCAACCAATCAGAGCCTAGGTGAAACATTTATCTATGTACGCTAAAGAGAGGTAATTTCAAGTTTGTCATGCTTATGGCATGCATTTTATGGTCTGTTTTGCCGACTGTAACATGTATGGTCCCACATTGCACAAATACCCTTCACTTTGTCGTTAAAAAGATTATGTGGTCCTAATATTAGTCATGGCTTGTATGGCAGCTTGAGATGGAGGATGGCGATGAAATTGATGCCATGCTGCACCAGACAGGTGGTAATCACGACGGTCTCTGAGACACTGGGCTGATGGGAGGAAATAGATACGGATGGGGATGAAGACTTAAGCAGGGATAGGGTTTAGTACCAAGTCAAATATTTGCTGGTGTGCTAATACTTTATTGCCTGTATGTAAAGAAGAGAGGATCCAAATTGGATAGAGTACAAACTTTATTTCAGGTTTTGGTTTAAGAACAATTAGCTGGTTCTTTCTGCATTTTGTCATATATCAAAATAGAATTGCTAGAAAACTGGATAGGGTACAAACTTGATTTCAGGTTTTGGTTTAAGAACAATTAGCTGGTTCTTTCTGCATTTTGTCATATATCAAAATAGAATGCTAGAAATTGTTACATGTATGTTCATTTGATCTCTTCTTCTAGTCTCTTTTCTTTTATGTTTTGGGTGATACATTTGATACACTTTGCTTGGAAATTTTTTATGCCTTGGTGATGGAGATCATTGAATTAATATATGAATTCCCAGACAAAAGAGCTAACCTGATTTGCGAAGCGGAGTCTGGGTCTGGGCTGGGCTAGCTGGAAGTAGTCAAGGTCCTGTTATGGAATTGTGCTCATTACAAAGACTCAAGATTGCATCCCGCCGTGTTTCTGTTTTCTTGTTTGAGAATCATTCATTACAAATATTGGTATTCAACATGTTACCATCTTTTGCCAATTCATATCAGAGGTTCCATGTATAACTATATTTACTTCCGAAGCAACACGAGGATGTCTTCTGTTGCACACAATCACACAATGAAATTCTCAAAATTCACAACAATCAACCATATGAAATTCTTAAAAATTTGAATTTCCCACAGAATTCCTACTTCTGGTGATGCTAATTGTATAACAATTTGAAATTCAAGATTTGTAATACAACAGAATCCTTCCAAAAGTTGATCCATAATTCAAAATATTTGCCCCCCATACAGGATTCCCAGAAAATAGTAAGTTCTGTGATTCCTAGT
>CM053270.1:57497397-57522110 GCA_028583415.1 Protea cynaroides
GGGTTATGGTAAATACCAAACTGAGGCCGAGCTGAGTGGGTGGAGGCTGAGTTGCGTGTGTCAGAGCAAGTGGGCCAAAGCTTTTAAAATATTGTCATGATTTGACTTTGCCGGTTGTAAATATTTATAGGCGCACTTATTGCTGATGTCATTGTCTTCGTCTAATGTCTCTTTCGTCATTGATCATTCCCCATAATGACGGATGTGTCCTCTCTTTTTGTGTGAAAGGTCTGTCTTGCCCTTATATATTGGTGTGGTTTGATTGTTTGTTGGCTGCTTTCCATGTGTCACGGTTGACGAGTTTTTGCTACTTTTCACGTGTAAGGGTTGATTGCTCTATGCTGCTTTTCATGTGTTGTATGATTATTGGGGGCAATATTTATCCCCAACAAACGACATATTTGGTTCATTTGATTGGTTTGGTCGGGTTACATCCTTGCACCATGAATGCCCATTTAATAATCGATCTAGGCCTGAGCCTAACACGTATAAAAATCGGACTGGTCGGTCTTGGTCCAAAATCAATCGGGCTACTGGTGCGGACTTAAAATTTATACCCCTATCTCTCGTATGGGCCAATGGGTATCTGTATCAGATACAAATCGGTTGATGCTGATGAAGATGCGTAACCAATACTGCAGCGGGGAGTTGAATCTCTTTTTGTATTGTCTCCGTAACCGTTCAAAAACCGCTACATGCAATTTTGCGAAAGAGTTTTAAGCTATAAAACCCCAAACTGCAGGTTTTACTATAGGTTTTCAACTTTTAATGCTTATCGTTTACCGATACGGCCAAGATCTCATGATCATCAACCAACGGCGACCAACAAGGAAGGAAAAGGAAGATATTCTCTCTCACTCTTTGTTTCTCATTGCTTCAGCCATCAAAGTATACTGAGTTATGTGTTAAAGAACATATCGTAAAATCGCAAACTCACACAAGTTTTCTGACTGCGTATTCAAATTTTATCATTCATTGAAATTTCCCAGTTCCACTTAGTCTCTTATAAGCTTCTCAAAGGTCTCATCTCTCTCTCTCTCTCTCTCTCTCTGTTTTTTATTTGACCTTACCTGGATTTTTCTTTTCATGAAATCTGAGCTGAATTCGAGTGATTTTAGATCGGGAATTGAGAGTTGAGGAGTGGTCTGTGGTTATGAGTTTGATTTGATGACCAATTGTTGATAGGGAGAGAGATTTCATGTTTTAGATCTGTGAACTTTTAGGGTTTTGTTGTGTTGTTGCTGCGGAAACTACGTTAAATGTAGAGGCCTAAAATTAGCGCTGCAGTAGGACCGGGTTAGGCCTGGTATTCTAAAACCTAAGTACAATCTTGGATCATTTTAGTTTAGCTCGGATCTGCCCTGACCCTAACTCATGGCCTAAGAAGGTCAGCTCAGTCCCTACTCTGCCGGGTTTAGACTAGCCCAAGTGATTGGGCTGGGCCGGCCTGGTTGGCCCTGATTGACCCTGACGCACAATCGGGTTGGCCTTGACTCATGGTTAGGCTGGCCCTATTTTCCAATCCTTCTCTAAACATATGTAAACATATGTTGTGGACCTGTTTTCCATCCCTTGTTTTAATTGTCAATGAACTTATGAAGCTCTACTAAAAACCTAACAAATACAACGCATAAAAAAGAGAACTAGTCTAATGCGAATTAGGAAATTTAGAATTGAGGAAATAAAAAACAATTATATATATATATATATATATATATATATATATAAAATGCTGGCAAGATTGGGTTGGGCCGGGCAGGGCTCAATCTGAGGGTTTAGTCCAGGCCCGACTCGACCCTGCTAAGGTTTACAAAACATGGGCCCAAACCTGGCCCAGTCAGGGCTGAGGACGGGTTCGGATTAATAGGGCTAAACTTGCACCCTACCTACGACAAGGTATCTGCAAAGATCAAACGCTATGAATTGGGAGAAATAAGGGCTTGATCCGCACAATGCAGAAGAGGAACAATCTACAAAGAAGCAGCCTGCCCTTCCAAGGTAAAAATTATATTAGTTTTGTAAGATTTTTTTATTTTATTTTTATTTTTATGATTTTATATGATATTTTGTTTTTTCCCAACTGATATTGGACGGATTCCTTAATCGATACCAAAAAGATATGCCACATCAGCATATGGTTGATACCTGACTAATACTAACCAACACCGATATCGATACTTGTTTCGAAACCGTAAACTAAAACCATGGTCACCTCGGAGGCTAGCAGTGCTATGATGATCATTTAGAGTCACTAGTGTATCTATGCTGACATCAATGGCCATTCCTGAAAGTTTGGTGTAGTTGGTTATAGAATGAGTAAAATACCCTTAGTTGGTTGATATCATGTACATTTTTCATCCCCAAACCCTTATATTTTAGAAGTGTTTGAAATAGACTTGATTTGTCTATTATTTTATGAAAGATTCTAGTTTAACCTAGGTTTTCTTATATTTATGTTTATGAGTTATTTATAATAAATTATTTATGAAAATAAATTATGAATCATATATAATGATCATTTAATGCCACTAGACATAAAGAAGTAATAATAGATTATTACAATAATGATAAATACCTTCTAACTTATTTGTAGATTTTAGATTATATCAATTTATTAATAATAAATAAATACCATAAATCATATCAAACAGCTACATATGTTATAATCATATAATAGATTCCAAAGAGAACCCTAGATAGTAACCTTTGACAGGCCTTTTCATCCCATTTTTTTGGTCAAAATGGTTTTTGATTTTCTATCACATTAAAATATAATTGGGAAGAGTATTAAAACGACACATGGATTCCTTAATTTTGGTTCATAATTTAAAAGAAAAAGTTTCAAGCATCAAAGTTTTATAAAACTAGACTTGGTTTCAACCTAGACTAGACTTAGGTTCAAGTTTGACCCAAGTCAGGTTTAAATCTATCCCGGGCTCGGCCAAACTTGGCGTAGGACCAAGATAGATCCATGCCCAAACCCAAAGCCCTTTAGACAGTCAAACACCTAGGCCTTAAAAAGACAAATTCCTATTGGAAAAACATAAAGAACGGCAAAAAAAAAAAAATAAAAAAATAAAAAAAAAATAAAAAATAAAAAAAAAATGCAATTCCTGGTAGTTTTGAAATATTAATTGATTTTGAACCCTAGTTTTAAGATTGTTAGCTCACCCCAAATTTTGGTGAGGTTTAATTCTCGAGATTCCTAGTAGACTCTAGGAGACTTTTGGCTATATAGACCCATAATCTCACATTGGGAACAACCTTAAGAAAAAGTAAGAAAGGCTTGCATACTACTTGTTAGAGTGAAAAATCCTTTGTAAAGAGGGATTTAACAAAACTTGAACTTTGCTCTTCTTCAAATTCCTAATTTTGTTGTCTAGTTTCTAATTTTAGGTTCTCTTTGGTATACATTATAGAATTAATTATATTACCCATTATGACATATGTAGTTGTTGGTATGATTTATGGTACTTATTTATATTTAAAATAAATTAATATAATCTAAAATCTGTAAATAGGTTAGAAGATGTCTATCATTATTATAGAAGATGTCTATCATTATTATGATATTCTATTATTATTTCTTTATGTCTAATGGTACTATAAACATTTATTATTTGTAATTCATAATTGATTCTCATAAATGATTTGTTATAAATAACTCATAAACATAAATATAAAGTGCCTATCTAGTCATCCATTGGGTGTGCTGGAGATTCAATAGACATTTGGAAAGGACATTTGGCTATCTAGTCATCCATCGTATGGGGTTGCAGATCATGTGCCTAGTAAACATTTCAATGATTTAATCCTCAATGATATGAGTTGGAATTTGCTTTTAACTATAGACACGTTTTTAAGAGACTTATGTTATATTTGGTATGTATTCTTGGAATGCATTCTTAGAATGACGAATGTCTTTTTACTATAGAATGAGGCATTTCCATTATGAGGTTAGAATGTAGTATTCGCAAGAAAAAAAAAAAGTTCCAATATGAACTACATTTTCTTAATATATTCTATGATTTGTTGGCAAAGGAGGAAAGAGAAGATACTAAAACTGCCACCAACTGTCCGAAAGCAGCCAAGATGCTACAGAGCGACTCCTTTGATAATAAATCTCTTTATGATACCTATTCTATTTTGAAGAGTTTGAAACATTGCAATTTAGAGTAGTAAGTTAGTAACGAACAGTAGCTTGAATGGGATGTTTAAGTAGATATCTTTGAACTCTTTGGTTTGATATAAATAGATTACCCATTTTTTCATATATATATATATATATATATATATATATATATATATATATATATATATTAGGATGGCAAGTTTGGCCCGATGAATCGAAACCCGTCCTAAGCCCTATAGGGTCTGGGCTGGGATTTTTAGCCCATGGATTAGGCAAGGATTGAGACTTCTAGGCTTGGGCTAGGGTCGGGTCGAGCTGGGCCTAGGCTTAGGCATATCTGTTTGAGCCTGTCCCTACCTGTTTAATATAACATTTTACTAATTGTGAAACTGTGGACGGGTTGGGCTAAGATAGGGTCAATCCGGCATCATCAAGGTCAATCAGGGTTGGATTGGGCTTGACTCAGATTGGCAGGGTTGGGTTTGGTGGAAGATATCTCAGACCGACCTAGGGCTGGGCTGGTCTGGGTTAAGAGACCTAGGCCCATTTGGCCCCCTAAAGAAACTATTGGGCAACAAGAGTGTTCAAAGGTGGTGTTTGAGTTCAAATCAGGTCTTTGATTAGTTAACTGGGGAACATCTTCACGAGGAGAAATGGAAGAAAATCTTTTGTGAAGATGCTCTAGGAATTGCAAAATTTACCTCTCTTTTTTTTTTTTTTTTTTTTCGGAGAGAGATTTATGAAAATGAAAATACTGGAAAAGGACTACTTATTATTTCTCGTGCATTGAAATGAAATATTCTTTAGCATGAGTTGTTTGGATGGAATAATAAAGAACTGTTGCTGCTCTCATTCACTTTAGTCATAAAGTTCGTTTAGATTACCATTTCAGTTTGCTTCCAAAATAAAAATGTTGTCACAATTTAAAAGCTGATGCAATTTGGTTCCAAAACAGACTATTTTGCTTAACTCTTCAGAGATATATTGACATTTTTTTTTGCTAAAAATCAGTAAGGATTCATTAATATTTGAATATAATATAAAGTACACTAAAAGCTCATATGAGTAGACTTCCTCTCTACTTTCGGCATTGCCATCAGCAGAGATCCATTCAGAACTTCAATCTAGATACAACCATTGAAACCTATACTGAGGTTTGTCGGAAGCATTCCACACAACCTCATGTGCCACAAAATCCAGACAATATCCCCAAATGTATGTTCTCCTATCTTTAGCAGATTTTTTCGCCAAGCTGTCTGCTGTAGTGTTAATCTCCCCGCAGCAATGGGTAACTCGTACTTCTCAGTTCACCATTTCTCTATCAATGTATCTCCATTCTTGTAGGAGTCTCCGAGGCACTGTGGGAGACCGTAATGCTGTGACTACAGAATTCGAGTCACTTTCCAGCCAAATGTTTGTGAAACCCAGCTTTCTCGCCTCAAGGACTACTCTCAAAGCTCCTTTGAACTCAGCAATAAAATTCGTCTCAATTCCAATGTAATCTGCAAAGGCTAGCAGAACATGTCCATTACTGTCCCTTATAACTCCCCCAGCCGATGCTTCTCCTAGACTAGCCAAACTACAACCGTCACACGTTTATCTTGCACCATAGATGTGGTGGTCATCTCCAGAAAAGCTGACTTACAGTCATACATTTCCTTGTTTTTGTATGGAGTTGAAGATCTCTAGCTACCTGTAGATCATGAACTGATTTAACCAAGCAATCCTTACGTTTTGACAAGTCACTGCATCCCCTTCTTACCCATGATATTATAGCAAATACTTCGACTCGAGTACTGCTATAACAGGTCGCATTTCGAGCACTCCATATGCAAGATAATACGATGAACATTAGCTGCTTCCATATGTCGGAAATGGGAACCACCCTTCCCTTCCTTTTCCATCAGTTCACTATATCTTTTGAATCTGCCATCATCACCCATTGCAGCCCAATTATTTCGGCCACCTTCGTCCAAACTCTTACCACCACATCACAATGGATAAATAAGTGATCAAAATTCTCCACATGTTTTTGATAGAGATAACATCTTGATGGTAACGCAATATGTCTTTTTCTTCACCATCTCATCCGTTGGCAATTTCCTATTGTTAGAGTTAACGATATACTGTGGGTCCCAACTATCGGTGCTACATATGGTCTTGCTTCTATATTAGTTATTTCCATTTATTGTAGTGGATTTGTTTCCACCAGTGTTTATTTGTTTTCTTATTGGTTAGGGTTTATTTCCTAAGTTGTCTAGGTTTAGTTTCCTAATTGGTTTATGATTGTAATTAGGTAAGTTTCCTAAATTATTGTTTTTCCTCTTTGATTATAATTAAAGGAACCATAGGAGAGGAGAACACACACACACATTGATTCTCTCTCCCTCTTCTCTATTCTCCATTCTCTCCATCTTCCTTTTCTTTCTTTTCTATTTTGTTACATGGTATCAGAGCAGGTGCAGTTTTGAGAGTCATTTAAAGGTCTTTGTTCTAGTGTGCAGTCACCACTACTGCTGTATTTTCCTTTTCGTATTGTTCCTGCTACTGCTGCATCTGAAGAAATTCTAGCTTTGTTTCTTCTTCCCTCCTTCTCTTACCTTCTATTAATTCAGTAAGTATTTTATTACGTCTGTTTTCAGATCTGGTTTCTATTGAGATTGCATCTAGATCTATCTCTGGTTGTCTGTTTGCTGTTTCTCCTACTCATGGCTGGGAAGATATCAGCCTGTTCTTGGTACTTCTAGTTCAGCCAATGTCTTGTTTATTTTATTGGCTGTCAATTATTTAGATTTGAAGTTCGTGACTGGCTGTTGGTTTTTGCTTCAACGGTAATGCTATGATTGGTAGTCTGGTTTGCTAGTACTGCTGGTTCGTCTTATCTTTCCTTTATACCCTGTTTTCTTTTTATTTCCCTTACCTTTTCTCTATTCCTGGTGTTGTTCCCTGTCCTGGGCGGTATGAACAGTCCATCCAATATCCATCGAACTCCTTCATTACTCTTCAGTTTGGTCTAAAACTCAGGGACTGCCTTCCACACTTCTGGGCGACACCAAGCCTAGGAGAGCAGGCCTTGTGATTCCTTGTAGTGTGAGAAACAAAACCTGCAACATACCCTTCCTCTCTTCTTCCGCCAGGCCTAGTTTCAGGTATTTTATTCTCTTTGTGTAATCCCATATTAGGTCTGACTTTTGTTGAGTTCAAGAGGTCTTTCGGTTGCGATTCTTCACCTAAAGTTTCAGTTCGATTGGGCTAGAACTGACGGAGCTATCCCTCTTTAACCAAATCTGATTACCACCTCCCCTGTTCCTGTTGAAGCTTGAAGATGACGAACTCCTTTCTCTAATTGACCTGTGTTATTTCTTGAAATTACAAGTAAACCCTTGGTTTCCAAAATCATTCTCAATCAGTCCTTTGTCATTGTTCTTTTCCAAATCTACCCTTAACATAAAGTTTCACTTCCAATTTAATCCTAAGGGACTGTTTGTGTATCAAGAGTTATTATGAAGCATTCCAAAAATTACCATATTACCACTAGATCCCACATCAATTGGTATTACTTTGCTTGGGTGACATATTTGGAGTATTACTACATTGTTGCTCGTGTTTATGGGATTTCTTGTGTTGTTCATCCTTCGAGATGTTACTTGTTGCTACTACAGTATGGTGTCTACCTGTTACTACTATCATGTCCACGTAGAATGCTCCACGTGAGGGAGAGATTGAAGATTCTTATCTAATCAAGTTATCAGTTGAAGATTATTATTATTTGTTGGTTCGTGTCTACTCATGGAAGAGACACTTTTCTCTACCTTGCTAATGTTGGAATCAACTACTATCTTGCTCATGTTGGAGCCTACTACTACCTTGCTCATGTTGGAGCCTTTAAGCTTTTAGCTGCACCCAATGTAGCCTGCACAAAGACAAATATACCATCTGCAAATAAAAGGTGTGTGTGAGCCGTGGTACCTCTTCCTTTATAAACCGGATTGATGATGCCCTATTGTTGCAACTTGTGGACTCCTCTACACAGAACCTCCTCTGCCAAAATAAACAATATAGGTGACAATGGATCCTCTTGCCTAAGCCCATGTTCTGCAACAAAGACCCAATTGGCCCCCCATTCATCATAATAGAAAGTTGAATTGATCTAAGAAGGGCTGCAACTCTATTGGTAAAATTTCAGTGAAGCCAAAAGTCCTAAGAACTTTCATCAGAAAATTCCATTCCAGGGAATCGTAAGCTCTCTGAACATCTAATTTTAGTGCCATTGAACCTTCTTTTGTTTTCCAATTGAACAAAGAAACAAGCTTTGAGGCCATCCCTACATTATTGTGAATTACCCGTCCTTTCACAAATGCTCCCTGCTCTTCCGAAATAAACCTCCCCACAAATTCACCCATTCTTGAAGCCAATTTCTTAGGGATAATTTTATAAATAAAATTCCCAACGCAGATGGGTAATAATCAACCAACTTCATTGCACTCTTCAACTTCGGAATTAATGTAAAAAAGTTATTATTAACTCCTTTTGGCATTACCCCATATTGAAAAAAAGTTCTAATAGCCCTACATACGTTACTTCCAACAATGTCCTAGCACAGACAGAAGAATTTACCAGGGAAGTCATCTGGTCCTGGAGAGCTATCTTGATTCATTTTGAATACTGCAGATTTAATTTCATCCTGACTTGGGATTGCATCTAGAATACTATTTTCCTCCTGTGATACCATTGAGTGAATCGGTCAACAAGAAAGCATGTGTTGATGACCCTCTGCTTTTATAGAATGCCTCATAGTAGTTAAGAATATGATCCTTGATCTCCTTCTGTTTGGCAAGAACTACACCATTGGCCTTTTGAATAGCTCTAATCAGATTTTTAGCCCGCCTTCCTTTTGCAATATCATGAAAAAATCTTGAATTTTGATCCCCACATTTGAGCCACTTCACACGACTCTTCTCTGCTTCTTGCAAGGCACTAGCTTCATCAAAGCGTTTAGCAATATCAAGTTCATCAGAGTGGAGGACCTCATTGTACCCCACAGTTTGAAGAGTCTCATGGATATCTTCCAGAGCTAATCTTGTTCTAGCCATCTCCTTATCAATGTTAGGGAAGTGTTCCCTAGCCCACCCTTTCAATCTCATTTTTAAAATTTTCAATTTTGATGACAAAACATAAAAAGGGGATCCATTCACCTCCTTTTTCCATTCCTCTTGCTCCACCTCTTTGAATAAAGCATGTTCCATCTAAAACCTCTATATTCTAAAGGGAACATTGTTAAGTCTTGGGATGGACTCACACCCCACCATAATTGGAGCATGATTAGAGGACACCCTAGGTAGTACCCTTTGATAAGACTAGTCGTACCTATTATACCATACCTCATTTCTAAAGCTTTTGTCTAGGACTGCTTTCACATGCCCTATAATTCTGTTATTAGTCCATGAGAAATTCAGACCAGAAGATGGAAATTCCATAAGAGGTATACTGCTCAGAAAAGCATTAAATTCTGCAACTAAGATAGTACTAAACTTACCTGGCCCTGTCTTCTCATGAGCAAACCAGCAACAATTGAAGTCAACCATTACTATCCATGGCATAGATGGAATCCCCAATGAAACCAGATCACACCAGAGTTCTCTTCTTTTACCTCGTAGACTAATAGCATGTACAAACATCATGAGTTGTCTTTCCCCCTCCACCCTCACTGCTAAAGTAATCTTCTGATCCGTACATAAGATCACACTCAGTCTCTGAACTCCTTTCTTCCAGAATACCTATAGATTGGGTGTTTTCCCCATTTTATCATTATGTATTATATCCACCTCGTACCCCTGTCAATGCAACAACAGCCTAGGATACTTTATTGGAATAACCATTGGTTCAGCAATGCATACCACATCTGGCATCCGGACCACGCTCAGACAATAGCAACTTCAGTGCACTTCTCGTTTTGGGGTTCGTGACACCCTTATATCCCAAAATATCACCTTCATCTGGAATTCGACTCCCTTCTTGGCATTTGAGGAACAGGTTCCCCCCCTATTTTTTCCCATTCCATTCAGCCTATTCACCAAACTTTTTCCAACTTCAAAGAGCTCACCTTCTCCATCATTTAGTAATTCATCAGCAGCACCAATGTCTTCAAACATTACAACCACCCTTCCATTCTCTTGGGCCACACCGTCCCTTTACTTCTAGGTGAACCCACCCTTCCACCCCTCCAGCTACGCATCAACAACTTGATCCAACACATTCGCATCAAAGGAAGCTTCCTCCCTTAGGTTCCCCTCAACAACCTGCTTAGCACCAATTTCCCCTTCTTCCTCCTCTTCCAACTCATTAGACATACCTACCCAAGACATTCTTCCACGATCCCCACTTAAGATATATTGACTTAAATGAAAGAAAGAGTTATAACATAAATAAGTAACATTTGTATTAGAAAGGGGATGGAGAGAAAGTGGGAGTGTACACTAAAATTTTTATAAACTGTACCTACGTTCACTCTTCAAACCTTTGCTTGGAATCCACTATCACTCTCATTTGAAGGTAGGCGACAAACCGGATTTTGTTAAAAAGGATAGAAATTGGGATGGCCAAGGGCATTGTCCTTATCATTTTGAAAATTGAGCTACTTTGGGCCTCTTACATTTTGGGGTTTAAAATGCTTTTGTTGATTTGATTCCCCTACTGATGTCAATGCCGAAGGTGAAGATTCAAATTAGTTTTGTATTGTTTTTCTTCTTTGTCTGAGATTGTTTGAACGTCCATCCTATACATCATTTTTTTTTCAATTAATCTATAATTTACTTACCTTTAGCAGAAAAATATATGTTTATATACACACTTGTATTTCAAATCACGATTTTTGAAAACACATGTTATGACAATCATATGAATATACCAATTTTGTCCCTAATTGTGAATAGTTGAAGGTATTTATGAACAATCAACTACAATTAATAATTAATTATCAAATTAGGTTTGATGAATATGTCAACAATTATATTTTAAACTCGTGTACAAAAGATAAGTTTTCAATCCTCACAACATGGAGTAAGTATTCCATTCAGACTTTTTCAGAGATGAAAATGAATAGGCAAATTGTTTCGAACATGACCGTGTGCGTATACAATTATACTTTTAGTCGTCAGATGAAAAAGTGTAATCTCAAAACTACCCTTCCCCTATTAAATGAAGAGTTGATATGGTGACCATGTATATACACAGCTCATGTATGAAAGCCATCTCCAAACAAATATACACAAAAAAACATGATACCTTTTGTGAAACCCAGGTTGACACTGAGGGGGGTGAATCAGTACCCACTAAAAATCTTCCCAACTATGTGAGGTCTGTCCTGACTGATTGAACACTGCTGCCTTGAGCTGTCTGTCTTAGCTGTACTGCCTTGAGCTAACTAGTTCACATATTTACACATTTCGTGCAACACACCATGCCACACACCTACAGGTATCCATACCAGAGGCTTGGCCTACCTAGTGTGTACACCCAGACCTGCAACCCATGCACTTCACATACATAACAAAAATATTCACATCTACAAGACACACCATATAACGTGGTTCACCCATCACACAGTGTGATGGCTACTCCATGGGGCAATACCCTAACCAGGGTTTCGTATTATACCCAATACGCTACTTCAATAGTTTTCTGCTTCTACAACAATTTGGTGCTATACCACCAATGTAATCCAAGCTGCAACTTGAAATTCTGGGCAACTACCCTCAATCCTGTCAAGCCCCAACTTGACAGGTTACAATGAAATTAATATGGAATGTGTACAAACCCTTCCCAACATTAATGCATCTCACAACATAAGGTTTGTGTGCGTGATTACCTTCCCAGCGTGATCACAGCAAGTTTGGTGCTCACAAAATAGATGTTCCAAGCTGTCCAGTAGTGATAGATAAGCTTTTTCAATAGAGTGGAACTCCGGCATTCTTCCAATGCATCTCGCACAACATAATTCACATCAAACTATCACTCATGCTCACTCTTCCCTCCAAACTACTCAAGTGATCATGTATGTCAGATGGAGGAAGGTGGAGAAGGATTTTTTCTTCAAAGAAAAACCCCAAATCCATTTTTCCACCAAAACCCGTAGTTTTTCTTGCCAAAACCCATGTTTTTTCTTTCTTACAGATTCTGCACGAAGAGATAAGCTCGTGGGCTTTTGAATCGCCTCAATCGGAGATCGGACGGCCAAGATATGGCCATCTGAAGTTCGGCCGATCAGATTATTCTAAAAAGAATCTTCTGGGCTGATTCCATGCGGCGTGAAGCACCGTAGCACGCCCGCCTCTGACCCACCGTACACCGTTGTCGAACTTCTATTGGCGGAGGGAAGAATCTTGAAGATCTGCCGTTGGATCTTTAATGAAAAGGCGGGATTTATTCTGGGCCTTCAGATCGGCCTCATCGCGTCAGGTGCGATCGGAATGCGCCTCGACCGTCAGATCGAGATCTTTCTGCTGGCTCATTGCGGCATTAGGTCGAACACCTAGTGTGCATGCCGAGAGCCTCCTTGTGCTGGCTTGCGGCGAGCGTGCGGCATCGCTTGCGCTGTTGCTTGCGGTGCTGCTTGCTGCCGAGCAAGCCTTGCGGCATGGCACGACACGCATGGCCTTGCGCGCGGCATGCTGCTGTGCGCAGCATGCTGCTGCGCTGCCGTACTATGAGCATGGCTTCTGCTGTGCGTGGCCTGTGTGCATGGCCCCCTTGCCGTGCATGCTGGCATGGCCTGCTGGCCTGGTGCTGCGGGCATCAGCCCTGCTGGCCTGGGCTGGCTGCCATGCTGGCCTGGCCACCCAAGGTGGGACCCACCTGGTCCCCACCCACTCTCTCTCCTCTTTCTCTCTCCTCCATTTTCTCTCTCCTCCATTTTCTCTCTCTTCTTTCTCTCTCTTTCTTATTTAAACTTTCTCATCAGCTTTCTTCATTTGTTCTCTCACATCAACTACTATTAGAGCACTGTCCCAGTCATCATGTCTGCCAGTGGGACTTCAGACACTCTCTCTCCTCTTCAAACACTCTCTCTCCTCCATATGACCTTGTCAACTCAGAGTTGCCAACAATGACAATCTTGACTTGACCAAGGTTCCAACACCTTTGTACCGTGGTTTTTTGGAATTCTAGCCCACAAGTATTTTGACAAACTGCCACCAGTGTAATATATCCATTATTAGATCTCCATTGCATGCTTCTTTTCCACATCAAAAGGGTAACCTTATTAGTTGGGACCCATATTTTTTTTTTTGGTGTTACAATGCCCACGATGGGGTCATAGATATGGAATTGGCACCCAAGGGTGCAGCCTTTTTCTAAGGAAGGTGAGTGAAATGAGAGAGAGAGAGAGAGAGAGAGAGAGAGAGAGAGAGAGAGAGAGAGAGAGAGGACTAAACACGGACTGAGTTTCAAGTTTTGAGATTGTATTGAATGAATGATCTAGAAACAATATAATGGACTTATATACACCTAACATGACACGTAAGCTTTAGACTAAAAAGTAAATCAAATACCCAAATGGTGTTAAAACTAATTATATAACATGTGCACACTTTGATTACATGACTCGTGTACACTATGTTAACATTTCCCCCTCAAGTCGGTGAAGCTTGCTGATGAAGACACAACTTGCTAATAAGAAATAATAGTGGACCATGACCCAACACTTTTGTAAATAAGTCAGCCCGTTGAAGATTGGATCGCATGTGATATGGTTGTATAAGTCTACGTTGGATTTTTTCCCTAATGAAGTGGCAGTCCACTTCTATATGCTTTGTCCTTTCATGAAATATGGGATTTGTTGATATATGTAACGCCGCTTGGTTGTCACAATATATAGGAATTGGAAATAGATGTAGAAAGCCCAAATTAGAAAATAAAGCTTTTAACCAAGCTAGTTCACATGTCAATACATCAAGAGAGCGATATTCTGCTTTAAGGGATGATAGGGAAACAGTATGTTGCTTTTTCGTTTTCCAAGAGATAGAAGATGAACCAAAGAAACAAATATAGCCAATAGTGGATCGTCTGGTAAATGGGCAGTTGGCCTAATCTGAATCACAATACCTTGTTAAGACTGGTTTAGTAGAATAAGCCATGTGAACTCCAAGGGAAAGAGACCCTTTAAGATACCGAATCACACGGATTGCGGCATTGAGATGCAGTTCTAGTGGCATATTCATGAACTGACTTAGGATTTGAACAAAATAACATAGATTTGGCCTAGTAACAGTAAGGTAGATGATCCGACCTATCAGTCGTCGATACAATGTCGGATCTGGTAGTTGAGAGCCCGTCTCGTTATCTAACTTTAGATTTTGCTCCAGTGGAAATGAACAGGGCTTCACTCCAAGTAAACTAGAATCGGTTATTATATCAAGGGCATATTTTTGCTATGTTAATATAAGGCCTTCTGAGTTGTGAATAATTTCAATGACAAGGAAAATGGTTAAAATACCTAGATCCTTAATTCAAAAATGGGTTTGCAACTAGGCCTTTATAATAGAAATATGGGCATTAGTAGAACTGGTGATGATTATATCATTAACATACACCAATATAATTGTAAGAATAGGCCCATTATGATACGTGAATAGTGATGTATCAACTAAGGATTGAATTAAACCCATCTTCTGTAAAGCCTCAACAAAATTTAAATTCCATTGTCTCGGGGACTCCTTCAGCCCATAGAGAGATTTTCAAAGACGACATACTGCATTGGACGGTAAAGGTGTGCCATTGGGTTTATATCTAAGAGGAGGTGTCATGTAAACATCTTCATTAAGATCACCATGAAGAAAGGCGTTCTTAATGTCAAGCTGATATAGTGTCCATTTCTTATATGTGGATAATGCAAGTAAACATCGGACTGTGACTAATTTAGCTGATATTTGCTAATTTTTTTGGGTAGGTCCTTCCTTGCTTGAAATGATCTATTCATTATGTGTCTTGGAGATACATTTGCTTGCCTAAGAAAGAAGGAGGCTTGGGGTGAAAAGGATCAAAGACATGAATCTTGCTGGTATCCTCAAGCATAGGTGGGAAATCATTTCAGGCAAACTATCTCTGTGGGTCAAATGGATTAGAAGGAGATATCCTAAAAGGGATTTTTTTGTTGTTGGCTAGGGCCAATGACAAGAGCTGTTGGATGTGGAGATAGCTGATGAAACACAAGCACCTTATATTCTGTAAACTCGTCTCTGTCAAACTGCTACACCCAAGTCGGCATAGCCTACACCCCGTTTGGGTGTCCTGCACAGCTTACTGCCATACGAAGTATTGTGATTCCACCTCTTCCACTACTATAACACCTACCGAAGAGATCACCATCACACACAGTCCTTTGTAGCTCCAATTGCACCTGGAACCCGAGCCTCTCACATTTGCACCTCCAGTGCAGACCTAAAGATCTGACTCCTCATCCCAGCCCGCCAGTCTTCTTTTACCCCACAGTACAACATCCACTGACCATAAGGTGCATTGTATCGGGATTTAATCCCACCATTAAATCTAAGGGAAAGCCTCCCTAATCCGATCAGATCCACGAACAGCTGCCATCCCCCCCATCAATCCTATCAGGATCTCTTAGCTTTCATTGACCATCCGCTCGATTGTCACCTAGACCCACATGCGATATCGTATGCATCAACATCACTAAAAACATCGGTCCTCCAACCAGAGCAGAATGGTTCCATTGCTGAACACTGTGATCCACAACACCCACTGTTCTCCCTGGAGGCATCGCATCAGCATCCCCTGCACTACAATAGACCTTGCCGCAGAAGACAATCCTCATGCTAGAAAAATCATGGGCATAAAACTCCATTCCATGATTCGACTACTAGTAATTGCTTGCTCTAGTTGCCAACGACCTTCTTCCGTGGGTAGGATCCTACTACCAGGTGCACAAAACTCATCCAACTCTGGAAAAGTGTGCGATTTAGGTTTATAAATGCACCTGGACACCCCTGCTTGTCTGACCCGTGCCTCTAACATCATGAATAACCCCCCCCCCCCCTTTTTAATTCCTTCACCTCTTGTAATGATGACACTTGAAAAACAATCAATGACCTTTTTTTTTTTTTCTTTTTTCTAATTCCTATGGCTTTTCAAAAGGTGGATCAGAGTAAAAAATAAAAAGGCAAAAAAAAAAAAAAAAACTCACTTTTATTTATCCTACGATTTTCACCTTTTTTTTTTTTGTCTTTTTCTTCTTCTTATTCATGCTAACCGTTACACACCTCCCTCCTTCTTCCAGATATGTAACCAATTTGCTAATCCTCTCTCTGATACCACTTGTTAGGGGTGAAAGCTTAAACAAGAAGAATAAAAATTTACCGTGCTTCAGCACCCCAACATGGGATGCCTACCTCTACCCAGAGAAAGAGAGATCTCCTTTATTCCTAAGAAAAAATCTACAGTTCTCCACCTGACAAAGTATATTCCTTTGTCAACCTTACCTAGGGTTTTCTCCATAGAGACAATATATAGGATCCCTAGAAATCCTAATCCCCATACAATTATAGATTTATCCTATACATGTAGTAGACCCAAACCCTAATACAAGTACTACCCTGATAACTGTGTGGACCCCATAGAATATAAGACACCAACCCAACAACAACATTCCAAGGCAGGCTATAACCCTTTGAAGGTGTCTTTTTAATGTACTACCGACATGTGACTAGTTACTTGTGAGGTCTATTTAGGTAAGAGCTGCATGCACTCTTCGTTGGACTGGCCTTGACACTTGTGACCATATCTTCTTGGTTGCCCTTAGTTAGCTTGGGTTTGGAAAAAATTAGATCTCGTTGTTCCAAAAAGAGATTTAGAGGCCAAGGCATTATTGAGGAAGTGTCTTGGATCAATAGGAAATTCAAGAATTGCAGGGGCATTGGGAGGATTATTAAGCTGGCCTTTGGAGCCACAATGTATCACATTTAGAAGGAGAGGAATAACAGGATCTTTAACAACTTGTCCAAGCCTAGAGAGACAACTGTTGCCAACATTATTTAATAGGTTAAGCTTATTTGGAGTTTGAGGCGTTGCCCCCCCTCCATCCCCCCCTTCCCAATCATTGTCTCCTTCCTTAATGTATATCTTGGGTAAATGGGGTTTCTAAGTAGGTGTTGGCCTTCGCTTACTTTTCCCCTCTTATAAAGTGGTGTGACCTTATTTGGCCATTGTATATTCTTTCTCTTTTTTTTTTTTATAATAAATGATCTATGCATAAAAAAAAGAAATTTGTATTTTATCAAATCTTCTAAATTAATATTGTTTATTGGATTTTAAAAGTCAAAGGATATTTTGATTACAAGAATTCCTTTCCTTTTCTTTTTATCTTGCTTCTTAAAGGATTTTTCTTTCCTTTTTTTTTTTACCAACAGCAGGGGGCCAAGATTCGGTCCCCTTGTGGATTGGCGTGGGCTGGCCCCGTTACGGGGGCTAGTAGTGGGCTAGCTTAGGTTGGCACTCTTTTGGTTGGCTTAGGCTCTACCCTGTTTCTCTCCACTCTTTTTCCACTTGAGGCTAGGTGGTAGTGTTTATATTTTGTTGAGTTGGGTGACATGGGGTGGCACTAGGTAACATGGTAACGATTAGACTATGGGGTGACAATTAGCTGACCGGGTAACACTGGATGTAAGGGATGTCCCTGTATGCTGTCTAGATGGATGAGGGGCAACCTTGAGTGACAATTGCTGACAGGGATGGCCCTGGGTGGAAATTGGGTGACTGGGTGACAACTAGATCACGAGTAACAATGCATGTCAAGGGATGTCCATAGATGTTATCTAGATGGATGTGGGGTAACTCTGAGTGGCAACTGGATGGCAGGGATGACCCAGGGTGGCAACTAAGTGAACGGGTGACAACTAGATGATCGAGTGACAACTAGGCTGTGCTTTCTTTTTTCTTACCTTGTCTTTGGGTTGAGGTTGGATGCTTAGTTGTGGTTATTTTTCATTGTGATGCTTGATGGGGAGAGATCCGGATTATAAACGCCAATTCCATGTGAATCTTCTTTTTAGTGAAAAGCCGTCGATTCCACGCGAGTTTTTTTTTTTTTTTTTTGTGGAAATGTCGATTCCACGAACCTCCATTATCAAGGGAAAAAGTCAGGTTGTTCAGCTGTGGATTTTTCCTTTGATGCTTAGTAAAGAAATATCCTGATTGCAAATGCTGATTCCACACAAATTTGCTTTTTTTAGTGAGAAAATGTCGATTTTGTTGAGTTTACTTTTTAACGGTAACATTGATTCCGCTCAAATCTGCATTATTAATGGAAAATGTTAAGAGGTTTAAACTAGAAAAAGGTAGAAAATGGGATTCTTATAGCCGTAATTTTAATAAGGATGGGTCTATTCGAAATATGGTTGCCTCTGCGGCTTGGCTGAGTTTGAAGAAGGTAAAAGACTAGGTTTCTGACAATTGCCAATGGACTATTGGGGATGGTTTGGAATTGATTTTTAGAGGGATAGATGGTTGGGATATTTTTCTATCATGGAAGCTTTTAGGTTTGGTAGCGCAGGCTTTTCAAACATGAAGATTTTTCTTTCAGATTTTATTGCTAATGGTGTTTTGGTTTTTCATCCTGTCAACTAGGTTTTCCTGCAAAGAGTTATCAATATGGCTAAGGAAATTCCTTTTCCGGATGGTGGGGTTGATTCTTTGTTTTGGGCTGGGTCCCAAACTAGCGAGTTTTCTGTTAAAGCAGCGTGGAAAGAGTTGCAACTACCGTCCCTTCTCTTTTGTAGGTGGTGTTGATAGCATATTTCTCCTGTCTAATCATGGTGAGACACGTGTCCGCCTATAAATCGTAATGGGAAGATGACACGTGCCCTGCCAGATGTCGTCCCAGGGTGCCCTGATGATGGTGAGAGGAAGCATGTAAATGTTCACACGTGTTAGATTTCTAGGCCAATCTTGGGCATACTGTGGGGATTCTTATTGAGATATGATCTAGGAAATTGGATTTAGATAGGGTTATCCACCAGCGAAGGACACGCTTGGAGACTTGTAAGGGCGGAGATGGAAGTCTCGCCTAGCCGTAGGATCTTTATCCTATGGCCACTCGAGATGATTTGATTGGTACCAGCGTAGTCATAGTAGAGCCATACATTCTTAATCACCAGATGGCATGTCCATTCAGGTTGTAGGTGTGTCCTCTATATATACGCTCGGTAATTGCAGGTAAAGGCATTTAATCTCTAGTCTCTTTAAGGATACTTAGGGAACCCACCTCTCTAAGGAGCTTACCGTCTTCTTGTAAGCTCTATACTGATTGTTCTATTACTGACTTGATAGTCAGAGTGGACACCGAGAATCACCGTCTGGCTCCGATAACCTTCATCTTTATCTTGCAGGAAGCAGGACATGTCAGGTAGCCTAGTTCAGTAGCAACAGCTTAGCGCCTACTGTGGGGCCCTGACTATTCTCCAAAGAATATCTACAGCATGGTCTTCAACTCTCAAACATGGTGACCACGAGGAACAATGCTAGTAGAGCCGACGGGAATCAGCCCCCAAACTACGGAGAGGAAGGAGGTCATGGTGGAAATCCTAACACAAGAGTTCCTCCACCAGCGGCCAGCCAATACGTCACATAAGAAAAATTTGACGCTCTTACAGAGCAGATCGCTACACTTACTAGGGTGCTTATGCCACCGCCTACTCCACCGCAGCATAATCCGAACAGGAGGGCTAGTGGACCGAGGGTAGGATCTAGGGGATCCAAACAATTTAGATACTCACACTGTTTGGTTCACTTGTCTCCTAGCCACTAGTAAGAAGGAATGCCAGGCCTCATCTCAGAAGATGACAACATCTCAGAATGAATGTCCATAGGAAAAGAGAATACTATGCCAACATGGCTTTCTCTAGGGAGAAAATGGAGGCACCATGTTCGGATAACTTCAGGAAGCCAAAGTTCGATCCTTATGACAGAACCATAGACCCTCAATTGCACCTCGATAATTATTCTGCCTGATGCTCCCTACCAATACAATGAAACCATTCTCTGTAGGGCATTCCCTTTCACACTAAAGGGATTGGGCTGACTATGGTTTAACAACCTCCTAGTCAACTCAATCTAGAGCTTAGACAAGTTAAGCGATCACTTCTTCTTGATCATTTCCAAACTTAGGCCACGCCCAGAAAGGATTCCAACTACTTAATGCGGGTCAAATAGAGACCAGGTGAGTCCTTGAGGAATTTCTTGGCCAGATTTAACAATGAGGCCTTGGAGATAAAGAATCTCAATCCAGATGTGAGGATGACAACCCTATACGATGGGGTGATTGATCCAGATTTATTGAAGTTGTTGGCCGAAAGACCTCCTGCCGATTGTAATGATTTGAGGGCTCGGTGTGACAAGTACGCCGTGGATAATGATGCTTTGCTTCTGAAGCAAAGGTGGTGGGAGAAAATAAAAGCACCGAATCTCAGGCAGCTATTACGGAATCCGTACAGCCCTCAAAGAAGTAGAAGTCAGGAAAGGATGGCTTTCCTGGTATGTAGGTAACAAAGGTAGATTTGATTGGGATGCTTTCACTCCTCTGAACTTACCCATAGCAGAGGTAATGTATGAGACAAAAGGTACACCTCTAGAGTTGAAAGATCCCCCAAAGATGAAAGCAGACCCAAAGCATAGATCAATAAAGAAATATTGCAAGTACCATCGCAACCACGGTCACGACACAAAACGATGTCAAGCACTCAGGTATGAAATAGAAGATCTATTAAACATGGTCATGCTAAAGAGTATGTAGGTAAACCCCAGATTAATGGTCGGTGAGGAAAGCAAGCCGCCGAGGACCAAATGATGTGGATCCAAAACATGGTCACAAAGACAGAGATGATTCCAATGACGGTCCTCAATCACCACCATTGAGGAAGATCAGTAACACAAGGGGAGGCTGAAACGGGGTGATATTAAAGAAATTGATTGTGAACAGGATAACAAGACATTTGTAGAATCGAGGGCGCACCCCAACTCGACGACATTATGAAACACCGAGTGATACTCAAGTTGAAGAAACAATAGCCGAATTGACAAGGTGTTTATCAGTATTCATCCAGGACAAAAGTCAGGGGCCATAATGGGGGCCGACTATGAGCCTACGAAAGTACTAACTGACCTCATAGAAAGCTTCAAAAATCTGAGACTAGAAGAACCAAAGTTGCCAGAATGACATTCAAGTCGTTGTAGAAGCGAAAGCCCACCACTCATATGTATTAGCATACCAGAGAACAAACACCATATGCCCATAAAGGAAAGCTGGAATTCCTACAGCACACCGATGGATACCCAAAGCATTATGCAGTCTTGCTGTTGGGAACACCTCCAAGAGCAGTCATGCCGCTTACGCCAAAAGAGTTTGCAGTGTATCCTCGTCCACTGAACCCTATCATGCGGGGGATGTCATCACATTCTTTGATGAAGACCTGATCAATATTAAAGTTTTACATGAAGATGCGATCATGATTACAATGGCATTGGATAAAGTAAACAAAGTTGAACAGGTTCTGGTTGACACTGGTAATTCTATAGATATTCTGTACTACCATGCGTTCAAGGCCATGAACCTTGACAAGAGGCGTCTACAACCCAGCTACAATGTAATTCTAGGTCGACCAGGACTCAATCTTTTGAGGGCCTACATGTCAACCTACTATCTCATTATAAATTTCCCCACCATGCATGGTACAGGATACTGAAAGGTCGATTAGAAACTCTCTCGCAAATGCTACAAAATAGATCTCAATAACTGCGATGATAAATTGTTGACCCAGTCGATCGAGATTGAAGACCTCCAGGATGACTTCACTCAAGAGTGAGGAACTCCTGTTAAAGAGCTGGACGAGGTACCCATCTCAGAGGAGGAGCCAAAAAAATATTTCTAGATCAGGTCCTCCCTGTAAGGTAAACAAAGGGAGAACTTGATCAACTTTCTAAAATGCAACCTTGATGTGTTTGCTTGGTCAGCCTCCAACATGCTAGGGATACCAAGGGATCTGATGGAGCACTGACTTGCAATTGATCCCAAGTTCAAGCCGGTTCATCAGAAGAAGAGAAACTTTGTGCCTGAGCATGAAGTCGCCATTAAAGCAGAGGTAGATAAGTTGCTAGCTGCTGGTTTCAATAAAGAAGTTAAATATCCACAATGGGTTTCTAATGTAGTAATGGTGCCAAAGTCCAATGGGAAGTGGTGAATTTGTATTAACTATTCTGATCTCAGTAAATCTTTCCTTAAGGACTACTACCCTCTCCCTAGAATTGATAGGTTAATTGATGCAACAGCAGACCATGAAATGTTATCTTTCATGGATGCCTACTCTGGATATAATCAAATCAAAATGTATAAGCAAGATGAAATGAACACAGGCTTCATCACTAGTAATGGGCTCTACTACTACAATGCAATGCCTTTTGGCCTCGAGAATGTAGGAGCGACTTATTAGAGGATGGTCAACAAGGTATTGGAGAATCAGATTGGAAGAAATATGAAAGTCTATGAGGATGACTTCCTAGTCAAAAGCAAGAAGGTAATCGACCATCTAGATGACTTATGAGAAGCATTCGAAGTCCTCTGTGGCCACCAGATGCGACTTAATCCAATAAATTACACATTCGGAGTAGGTTTTGGTAAATTTCTGGGCTTCATGGTATACAACAGGGGCATTGAAGCCAACTTGGCAAAGATTGATGCCATTATGAAAATGTCAGCCCCCAAAAAACCAAAGCAAGTTTAAGAACTAATAGGATGAATAGCCGCCCTAGGATGATTCATGTCTAGCTTGACAGATCGGTGCTTACCATTCTTTAAGATACTAAAGGGGGCCAAATGTTTTGAATGGACGGAAGAATTTCAGAAGGCTTTCGTCGAGTTGAAGATTTTTCTGACCTCACCTCCCTTACTAGCATGCCTTGAAGTCAGCGATCAATTACAACTATACCTCGCTATCTCAACCATGACTGTTAACTCGGTATTAATAAAGGAGGTAGACAAGGTTCAAAGGTTAGTATACTACGTTAGCAAAATATTAATCATCAAAAAGAAAATGTATCAATAACAGGAAATAAAAACTCATCCCTGAGTTGGTGGAGGAGGTGGAAACTCTCTATCTCTGTTATAGTCCTCTGCATAGACCCTCCGGAGCCAAGTTATCTGCTCCTGAGTAGTGCTAAGACTAGTATCAAGACTCACCACCAACTGATCTATTTCTCACTGGGCATCAAGCAAAGCCCACTGAGTATCTTAGATCTCTCCGAGGATTGCCATCATGTCATCTGGTGAAGGATGTGAAGGACCAGCGGAGGGAGTAGCCTGAGAAGGGTTAGTTACAGTAGTATGCTGTGGCGTAGGAGGGGGAATGGCATCTACATCCATGTACATTCGACCATCATCCCCAACACCCTCTGCTACAATCGCCTCGAAGGCTGCTACTGCCATTACCACCCGACTCAGAGGAAGGTCCAGTGCATTCCGCTATTCATTACTGACCTGTACCTTCTACATCTCCATCCTATAGATAGCATCCCAGTCGAGGTCTGCTGATAACGTCTCCACGTACATTCTCTTGTCCTCTACGTTTACATGAAGGTGAGAGAGAAGGGTGGTGATCAGATAACCATAGGGTAGGTTACCCTTCAGGCCGGGTGTGGTGGCTCAGTGCATAGTACGAATAATGATATAGGGGAGGCAGACAGGCTGCTTAGTGTAGATATAGTAAAGAAGATACTGAGTAAGCTGTGATACCCCATTGTAGTGCATACTCTGTAGTATGAGGTTGTGCTGTATGATTTTACAGTACATCCGAGGCTCAGGACGAAGGTTGATTGCCCTCATCTCTCAGCGATCACTCTGTAGGATCTGTCAAATCACCTCTGTGTGCATACCTTCTGTTAAAAATCTATGCTCCTTTGGGGGCATAATAGACTAACTTACCAGCACTTGAAATGTTCAGATGCCCCGCCAACTGCTATGTGTCAAAGGAAATAGGAACCCCTTTCACCCAGCTGGTGATCCTAAGCTCCCTACCTCTATCAAGATTCTTTGGATCACCCTCGAGCTGTAAGTTACAGTAAAACTGCTTAACCAAGTCATGACACGTGGATCCTTAGTACTGGGTTATAGGGAGCCAACCCATGATCTGAAACTCATTCTCTACATCAAATAGATCTAGACTCGGTAAATTTACGAACCAACCCACCTCTACCTTTTTGCTTCGATACCAAGGATACTGTGCCTCGGCCTCGCTGAGAAGAAGCGTAAAGCATCGTACAACCTAGAGTTCTTGGTTCGAGGCATATTGACTGCAAGGATGGAAAAACAAATAAAATAAGTTAGTTTAAATTTTTAAAAAAATTGGTAGCATAACGACGTAAATTGGTCAAAAGCCTATTTTTTACCCAATTTAATGGATTAGAGGACTTATATTAATGGGAAATACAACCAAACATACTAAATGACATTTAGAGAATCTAAAGAAATAATACATTTCAAGACAAATAGACAATTTTCAAACTTAGGCAAAATCCCCAATTT
>CM053270.1:57522610-57545610 GCA_028583415.1 Protea cynaroides
TATTCTTCTCGTGAGAATAAAGAACCGAATGTCATTTCAACAAACCAATTTAATGCAATCAACTGTAAGTGTTGCTATGCCTGAAGTTTTGATACAATCTTCTGTAACTTGCCAAATTTGCATGAAGCCAGGGCACACTGCTCTTAAATGCTGGTATGGTTTTGACAACACCTATCAAAAAGATGATGTGGCTCATGTGCTTACTGCTCACAATCAGTCTGTAGTGCCAGGTAATCTATGGTTTCCCGACACTGGAGTGAGTGCTCATATGACTGATGATGGAGGTAATATTCATCTCCTTACCTTATCTTGGTTTGGATTCAGTGGTAGCTGGTAACGGAAATCAGATTCCTATCATACACATAGGTACAGGGGCTATAGAGAGTGATATAGCTATTTTACAGTTGAAGGATGTTCTTATAGTTCTTGAACTCAAAAAGAACTTATTATTTCTAGTTTCTAAACTAACAACAGACTTTCCCTTTTCTTTTTCTTTTTTTTTTTTTTTTTTTTTTTTTTTGAGTTTAACTCTTATGGGTTTGTCGTTGAGGACAATGGGACCAAGAACGTTTTGGCTTCCGGGAGTAGGCAAGGTGGCTTGTATGCCTTTTCTAATTTAGTACCTATTCAGAATGTCTCAGCCCAGACATGGTGACTCTGTTTGTGTTTTGGCTGATGTTGTTCCTCTTCACAAGTATTCAGTCAAGAGACTTAAGACAGATTTCGTTAATGGAGGTTCTGTTTGTCTTTCTACTTTACCAAATACTATTGATGACAGTGTTTTTGAAGCATTATTTTCTTCTCGATTTCACTCGGCAATTGCAAGTGTTTGGCATCAACGCCTTGGACACCTACAACATATGCTTGTTTCTCACTTGTCCAGTAAAGGACATCTTAATGTAATTAGTTCTACATCTAAGTCATTAGAAATTTGTGTGGGTTATCAAATGAGTAAGAGTTGTAAGCTGCCTTTTGTTTCTCATTTTTGTAGGACTTCCTCTGTATTAGAAAAAGTGCATTGTGACCTGTGGGGTCCTGCATCTGTAAAGAGTGTCTAGAATTTTTTATTTTATGTCTTGTTTGTAGATGATTTTTCTAGATATAGTTGGTTCTATCCAATTTAGAAACAAATCAGACTTCTTCAAAGTGTTTGTAAACTTTCATTCAAAGGTGGAAAGGCAATTTGATAAGAAGATGAAGCTGTTTTACTGTGATGGAACTAGTGAATTTTCTAGTACACTATTTCGGAATCATCTTCAAAGCTGTGGGATTTAATTAAGTATCTCTTGTCCTGTAACTCTAGAGCAGAATTCTATTGCCGAAAGGAAATATAGACATTTGGTGGTGTTAGGGTTGGCCATGATGTTTCACGCCTCTATACCCACTTGGTACTGGATTGAAGTCTTCAACACTACAAGTTTCCTCATCAACCGATTACCCTTTGTTGTTCTGAACTTGGATACTCCTTTGAACACTCTCTTTGGATACTCCTTTGAACTTGGATACAATGTTAAGAGTTCTTGGTTGTCGGTGTTTCCCATACTTGAGACCATATCTGAAAAACAAGCTTGAACCAAGGTCAGTGTCCTGTATTTTCTTAGGATACAGTGACTTTCATAAGGGTTATCGTTGCTTAGATCCTACATTAGGGAGAATATATATCTCTCCCCATGTTATTTTCCCATTTAAATCTGGGTTTTCTAACAATTCATTGCCTGAGCCTCATCTTGCTGATGTTGGACTGTTTCAAAGATGGGTTGACTCTCCATCTTTTTCTGACTCACTTATTTCCCTGCTTCTACTTCTTCATCTCTCCGGCCCATTACATCCAATATCATCTTGTTCGCAATGTCCTGCTATATCTCCTTATCAATCAGTCACTCTGTCCAAGCTCCATTAGTTACCGTGAGTGAAACAAATGATGAGCCAGTAGCTGAATTAGTGATCTCTTCCACAACTGGAAATGTTACTGTGAGTGCACCAAATGTTGAGTCAGTAGCTGAATTAGTGGTGCCTTCTACAACTGGAAATGTTACTGTGAGTGCAACAAATGTTGAGCCAGTAGCTGAATTAATGGTACCTTCTACAACCGAAATTGAAAGAATGATTGTTGTGACTCCAACAGACCATCGACTTCCTGCAGTCACGAAGGACGGCAGCGATGTACGGAATGCCCGGGCAGAAGTGTTGAAGGCGAGCTGGGTTCATGAATTATGGTCAACAAACAGTACGAGCTGCAAGGTACATCGGTCAAAGTTTCATGATTACTTTATCCCTGAAACCCCCGCCTCATTACCAGATTTGCTCTCATTGCTCCCATTGCTGACACCAGGACATCCCCATCCAAGAAAACTAGCCCCTTCTCAAGCATATCACATGCCCGGTCCGTTCGCTTACACTCACTGCTCCGCTCATCCATTCAATCCTTTCTTTTCGACATCGCATTCCCTTATTCCCGCGAGTAAACTACCCCGCAAGGCCGGCCTTGTTGAAGAAAGAAAGACTAGTTCGGGAGTAGCGAGCACCCGAAAGATACGGCTTGCTAGGATCAGGCGTTGTAAGCGTTTGAGAAGGGCTCTTCACACCTCACGCCAATTTCATTTCCTATTTTTTTAGCAATGGCGTATCATGCATGTTCTGCTTGAGTATCCTATAAGCCAGAAGCAGGCGTGTATGAGTTGCATCTCTTTTCGAGATCCGCTTCTTCGGTGTCCTGTTGTCTGAGCCGAGAGGGGAGAAGAAGAAGAAGGAAAGAGAAGAATGAAGGAGAAGGAGAATAAGAAGGAGAGAGAGAGAGCGCTTTAGCAGGAATAAAGGAAAGCAAACTGAGCTGCTTGAGTGCGCTGAGCCTTCTCATTCTGCTGTGCCCGGGGTGGTGCCCAAAGCAAGCGTTTTTCTTGGCCCTTTCCCTGGCGCACTGTCATCGAATCCACTAGTCCTCCCCATTACCAATGCGCTACAGACACGAGTGGGACCACCTTAGCTAATTGTGATACCCCTGACTAATTCCCTGAGGGCATGACTCAGGAACAGAACAATTCTCTCTTTCTTCCTTTTTTTTGTGCTCTTGCTCGGATAGCTCTCACTATTGGTTGGTTACTGACTGGTTTAGATCATTCTGTTCACTCTTCCTTCTCGGATCAAGGGCCTTCCCCTTACTACACCCACCGACCTTGACTTGAAAAAGCCAGTTTTTGCCTCAGAGGTTGAGACAGATGTTACTACAACAATAGGAAATGGGAAAGTGGTTTCTCCGGTTATTGAAGGTGTTGATCAGTTGGTTACTTTGCCTCAAAGCATTACTGTTGTAAGAAATTCAGGGATAACTGCAGATTCTCTTCTTAGGCCTACTCAAAGCAATGCTCGTACTGAGTCTTCCAGCTTCTCTTCTGAGCCCAGTGATGATATTTCTGCTCAATCAGGTGATACTCCTTCCACTAAGTATATTTCAGTTAACTCAAGCAATAATATTTCCAATGAGTCCCAAGCTGAATTTCTTCAAACTTAGTGTCCCTCCTTTGGTTATACCTGACTCAATAAGGAATATACCTAGATCTACTATTGAGGACCATGGACAACCTAGGCCCAACTTGAAGTCTTCCTCTATACCAGCTACAAGCGGTGTATTTCCTTTGCCTATTTCTCTACTGACACATTCAATGGTCACGAGGAGTAAAACAGGGGTACGTAAGGCAAATCCTAAGTATGACTGGTTGTTGACAATATTCCAACTGAATCTCATTCTGTTCAAGAGGCTCTGGTCCATTCTGGTTGGGAAACTGCCATGGATATTGAAATGGTAGCCCTCAAAACAAATAATACCTGGGATTTGGTCCTCAAAGACTCAAACATGAACATTGTAGGTTGTAAATGGATTTACAAAACCAAGTTAAAATCTGATGGAAAAGTCAATAGGTTAAAGGCAAGACTTGTGACCAAAGGTTACTCACAAATTGAAGGAGTGGATTTCTTAGACACTTTTAGCGGGTTTTTTATGGCCTTAAACAAGCTCCCCGTGCATAGTTTGACTGCTTTAGTACTTATCTCCTTGAGTTCGGGTTCACATGCAGTACAAATGGTACTTTATTGTTTATATATCGCCATTCAAACAAGATTCTACTGCTTTTGTTATATGTCGATGACATTATTCTTACTGGTAATGATACATCATTACTGAATCATTTTGTTAATTCCGTGAGTATGGAATTCGTCATGAAGGACTTAGGAGAGCTTCACTATTTTCTGGGAATTGCTATTTAACAGTCACCCGTTCGACTAATATTTACACAGACCAAGTATGCTATAGAAATTTTAAAAAGGGCCGATATGACTGATACAAAACCAGTTCGGACACTAGTAATTCCCTCCTCACTTTTATCACCAGATGATACCATTCCTTTCTTGGATATATCTCTGTATAGGATTCTTGTTGGCTCACTTCAGTACCTTACCATGACTCATCCTGACATTTCGTACGTTGTCAACCTTGTATGTCAATCTATGCATGCCCTGAGTATGATTCATTTCCATATGGTCAAGCAGATTCTTTGTTATGTCAAAGGCACTCTCTCCTAAGGTTTCTAAATTGTTTAAGATAGTTCTTTGGATCTTTTTGCCTATTCGATTTTGATTGGGTAGGCTACCAGTTGACACGACGATCCACTACAGGCTTTTGCACATTCCTAGGTGCGAATTGTATCTCACAAATTGCTAAGAAGCAACAAACAGTTTCTCAGTCTAGTACAGAGGCCGAGTATGTGCCATGGTGACTACTATAGCAGAGCTCACGTGGCTTTCATTTTTACTTAAGGGTATAGGGATTTGTTAACCTAATCCTACCATTTTATATTGTGATAATATCAGTGCTCTTCATCTTACGATGAACCTGGTTTTTCATGCTTGAACAAAGCATATAGAATTGGATTTTCATTTTGTATGAGAGAAAGTTGCTCTCAGTCTTCTCACTACTCAGCATGTGTCTTCTGATCAACACTTGGCCGATATTTTTTCAAAGTTTTTGGACTATCGAGCTTTTGTTGTTATTTTTCATAAACTTGGCTTGTTAGTTCCCCCCAGTAGAGTTTGTGGGGGGATGTTAAGGATAATAGTGTTCAGCCCAGGCCCAGCCCAGTATGTAATACCTGAGCCCATTAAGATTGAATTGTGGTACTTGTAATAACCTGTTAGACCTGTTAGACTTAGTTAGGTTACGAATATAAATAGGACTCTCTCTAAAACAATAGAATATCGGAAAAAAAAAATTTTGTTCTTCTTCCTCCCTGTTCGTCTCTTTAGGGAGTACTTAACTTCAGAGAAGTATCTAACTTTTCTACAATAGTATTCACTGTTAATGAAGTCATTTGTTTAGAACAACCTCATCAACAACTACGAAGAAACACAATAAGTTTCTTCTGAATCTGCTTCCACAACTAAGAAAGCTCGTCATTTCCATTCACATGAGCTTTAGTTTCCCTGAAGGTTCGTATAGAGGCCACAACCAAGTTGTAGCTCTTTATTTTGGTGTGTAACTAGTAATTACAAGATAAAGTGGAAACATATTCAATGAAACCCAAACAGTTGTGAAGTCTATGACATTTAATATTTTCGAGAGTGAAGAGTCGCCACCTAAATTAGAGTGTAGAACTAAAGATGAGACAAATACACTGCTGGATTTTGTACTGTAATTGTTGGCAAAGTGGGCTAAGTTTGATGAGAGAGACTGTCCATGGGCCCCACTGGTAATGTGACAGTGTTTTTGGCAATGTGACAGTATTTTTGGTGTTATGGCATATTCAAAAGAGAGAGAATGAAGAGAGATAGAATGAAGAGAGAGAAAATCAAGAGAGAGAAGGAGGAGAGAGAATATGGTGGGTGGGACCACCATGCTGAGGTGGCTTGCCACCATGGCAGCCAGCCCAATAGCCATGGCCAGTAGGGCCATGCCATGTGTCAAAACCGTGGGCAGCAGCAGCAACAACAGCTAGCCCCACAGCCGTGGCCAGCAGGGTCAAGCCAAGCATGGCCAGCAGCAGCAGGCAGCATGCCCAGCTGCAAGCCACAGCAAGGCATGCCGCAAGCCATGGCCACCAGCAGAAGCAGGCTCGCAGGCCCACTACTGAGCGCCCGCTTGGCCTGCTTGCTCCCCCGCGCCTGTACATCAGGTGCTTGATGAAACTTCTTGAGTGAGATTGAACTCAAGTCTAGAGAGATGCACCATTCGGCCAAAAGATGCATCTTAGAGACTTGGTTAATCGAAAGCCAGTTATAGAGGTGATTTCCCATATTGGAGGGGGTATTTTCAATATGAAGAAAGAAACAATATCCAAGTTCAACGGCTAAAAGGGAGCCACATCATATAGTTTTCGATCGAATGGCCCATAAAAATGCGATATCCTGTGTATCGTAGATGTCGCCTCAGAATGCTATCGTGGAGGATTTCATTGGAGGGTTGCAACTTAATATAGTGATTTGGATTCGCTGAAGGTTCTCTTTTATTCAGTGTTGCACTACAGTACCACATCGCAAAGGATGCAGATCCAAAGGCTGTAGTTCATGCCAATCAAGCCTGATGCTGATCGTTCCGATCTGAAGGTCCGTATTTATTCCGCCTTTACAAGGTTTATCCAACGGCTGATTTTTGAGATTCCTATGCGAGCCTATTGGAACTTGACAGAGACCCTGATCGTGCCAGCGCAGGTAGCGCTAGAGTGCTTCGCGGGTGCTTCTTAAAGTCCTCAAGATACCTTTTAAAATGATTTGGTTGGTCGATCTTGTTTTGGCCATATCTTGGCCATCCGATATCCAAATCGGATGATTCAAGTTCCTTTGAGCTTATTTTTGAAATGTCTATCTATTGAGACTAGTTGTGTGTCGTGGAGTAGAGCTAAAACATCGAAAAATCAAAGGAGAAGGGAAAAGGAGAGAGGTTTTAAGGTTTTTGTGTGTTGGGTGAGCATTTAATCACTAACCACCTCCTTCTTGCTCAGTAATGGAATGTTGAACACTTGTGAGAAGTCGGAGAAGCTTCGTTTTCATATATTCATGGTGGTTATTGCTTGTGAGGGTGAAAGGGAAGTGTGGTGAGCAAGGGATTGTTGAATACTCAAGTTTCTCCATCCTTGAGAGCAGTGTGGAGCTTCAAAGATACTGCCGGTTGTTCGAAAGCGTTGCCTGTGAGATTTTTTCAACTCCCTTGTTAATTATTAGTTCAATACTTTGTATACTAGAGTAGGTAGATATCTTTGAATGTCTATCTAGTTTAGGAGTTCATTGTATGTTAGCTTAGGTGGAAAATGTTGAATACCTAGCTAGTTTGGGTTTCATCGTAAGGCATTGCTATAAGCCCCAAAAATTACTATTTTGTATTGTGCTCTGTGGGTGCTGAACACTAGCAGTTATAGAGGCATTGTTATGCCCTTTTATGCTGGGAAGTTATGCCCTCTCAATTTTATACTGAAAAAACACAGGGTTAATAGCCTTATCCTATAAAGGACTAAAAGTTGAGTATAGAGTAAATACGGAGCCCATTGGGCATTACTCCGTGGGCTAGCCATCATACACTATGGTGGTGAACCATGTAATATCCCTGTGTCATTGTTTGTTTTACTTTTTTGTCCATTGTGAAGTGTATAGAATGAATTGCAGAATGGGTGTGCATCTAGTAGACTTGGCCACTGAGTGGTAGCGAGGTAGATTTGCATACGCTTGTGTGTGTGTGACAGTTTGGTTCATCATCAGCTCTGGGCAACAAAAAAAAATCAAGAATAAATTTTCACACTAATTCACCCCCCCCCCCTCTCAGTATCATCCAAGGTTCATCATACATCACTGTTGAAATTCAAATCCGATTACCAAATACATTATCCTAATTCAAAACTCCAATGGATGTATAAAATTTGAGTTCCCATTCGAATTCGATTATTTGATCAAAAATCCAGAAAATATCCAATTCAAATCTGAATTGTTAGCTTTGTCAGGGACTATCAATCTTTGTAACTAAGCTTCAATGTATGAGACAATGATTTTTGTAATTTATTTTCCTTTGGAAAAAATATCCATCCTTATTTTATTTATATATTTTTTTAATATCACTGGGCATGAAGAATGTGGCATGCAATGATTCCCAGAAAAGAATATATGGGGCTTGGTTAGATTCCTTTGGTATGATAAATGATACAAAAAAAATCAGATTCCAACCAATAGTACAAGAACAGACAGGCAGGAACTTCTTGTAATAAGAGAATAGATCCAGTCATAGTACCCTCCCACGGTACTGACCAGGGTTCGAATCCCTGGATGCGCAAAATTCCATTTTCCTCTTTTAACCATTGATAGTTTATTTATCCCCCCCCAAAAAAAAAGGGAATAGATCCAGATTAGGGATTTACATGGTCTCCTCCTGGTTCTAGGAGGACAGTGGAAACCTATCTCGGATGGTTGCCACGTGGTTCTCGGTGAATCTGAAACCCATGTTCGAGCCGACACCCTCTGTCAGCTTGGCTTGTTGGCTGGGTGTCGGCTCGGATGTGAGTCTCAGATTCTCCGAAAGCCACGTGGCAACCATTCGGCATAGATTGCCACTATCCTCCCAAACCACTAGAAAGAGATGATGTAGATCCCCAGACAAGTATTTCTTTTATTCTTTGCTTCTGGTCAAGCAGTAGAAATACAGAAGAATTACAGTTCAAACTAAACACCAAATCACCACATATAGAAATACATTAAAAATCAGAAGTTGCAGCCTACTGTAATGATACAGGTAATTAAACTACTCAGAAAGAAGAAGAATAAGAAAACAAGAACGACGTAAACAACAGTTTAAGGTAGAGAAAAAATTTTGAAGTTTAACATCAGAATGGAGAGATCTTAAAACGAAAAAAACCAATAAGAAGAAAAGTGAAGTCTTGTAGCATGGAATTCACATTTCTATCTATTTATGGTTATTCAAATCCGGACATAGGTATCTTGATCCGATCACATCAGGATCTGCAGCCTTCTATATCTGATCCATTTACATCTCTACATGAGATTCATTACTTTAATACAACTTATTTTGCACTTATTTTAATTAATATCCATTACAAGTGGATACAATGTGGCATATATAGGAGATTAGGAGTTAGAACTCCAAGCTCACACGCGTATGGGATCCACAAACATTAAGGTGAAGGTTTCCTTCCACATTTCATGGGAAAGAGTGTAGGCATCTTTATACTTGTACGAGACATCAACCAGCCGGGCATAGTTGAGAAGCCGTGACAGAACTGGCAGTGGGGCAGCAGTTGGTTTCATCCAGGCTTCATTTATATGTTTCCATGCATCTACCACTCTTCTATTAAACTCCTCATTTACTTCTTGCTCTGAGACATTATATTGCTTCATGTAGCACTCCACGGCAGAACAAACATGCCCTCTGCTTTGCTCTAACTTCAAATATTAAAATTTACTTGTGTTAAATAGATTTCATGTTTGGTACCAAAATATGAATTTTGAAGCTAACTACTCTGAAATGGGTTTTTCTTAGTGACATCGCTTGGTGTCAGAAATTAGTGATCAATGTCATTTTGATCATGCAAAAAACCAGAACTCCTATCTCAAGACACGATAGCGGCTTCTGCGGGCGATTCACTAGAACTCTCTATCTATTTACATTTCCCTGATGGCCCCATGATATTCCATAAAAGGGAGTCAGTGGCAATGAGCCATTAACATCAGGTGATATGTGTGCTGAGATAAATTAATTCGAACTTAAAGGTGTACCTTGTGGGATACCATATCATTCTGGAGCCTGCCCATTAAGTTTGTAGCTGTCACGATCTGAGGTTCATTCATTATCCAATCAAAGGCTTCCTTTGTCACAACGTCTCTCATTCCAACCAAGGAAGAGACCGTCAACACCCTACCTGCACCGGTGATTAATCCAGTTTCCAGATACTCATCGATTGTTGGAATATACCCCTCGCTAAACCATTTGGCCTCATTGAGGTAGCCTCCAACCATTACTTTCATCTGTAATAAAAGCAAATAAACTTAACTGATTATTAGAATTTAATTTTCATTTTAAATTTTATGAAGGTCCGTCTGTGTAACCGATCCGGTTACAACAGACTTTTGATCCCGATCTTTTTTGAAAATAACCCTCGTTTATTACAACGTGCAAAATGTCAAACAATTTTTTCATCCATGATCCCTAAAGCCCAGTGTAAAATGTCGAACAATTTTTTTATGCATGTTTCTCAAAACCGGTGCAACTAAAGGAGATTTGTTTTGGTTTTTGGGAGAAATGATCTTTAAGATTCCTGACAAATGAATGATCTTTAAGATTCATGACAAAGTCCCTTTTAAAAGTTGTCTACTTATGAAACCAATAGATTAATAAAAAGAAATAAACTATTGTTTCATGTGTGTCTAAAATCTCATCAACCAGCAAATTAAGTTTTTTGTTACACACCACTTCTTTTGCATAGATAACACGATAAGACTGTCCTTCCTTCCTCAATTCTTCTTCAGCTTCAATGAAAACATCTAAGGTTGTAGAGTAGAGCGGCTTCATGTATTCAGGGAGTCCATCCAAGGCGTGGAGGTCCCACCTGAAAGTTAAGCATTAACATTAAGTTCCCAGTTGGGATAAGGAAAGAAATTTCACAAGTAAAATTTTACTTTTCTTTTTTCTTAAAGATCAGAATTAATTTCATTGAAAGACAAAAAATATAGAAAAGATGCTACAAGAACTCGGAACAAAGAAAGGTAAAACTATGAACGAAAACTACAACTCCACCAACATTATCTAATGAAACGATACCGAAGCCGTCCTATGGCATTTGTTCGTACAATTTTGCACATAATGAAGTGTCTATATATCAAATCTGTCAAACCTTTTAATCGCATCTGTGAAGAGGAGGAGTTCTTCAAGTGTACCATAGACATCATAGGTATCATCTATGATCGATAACAGTTTTATTAATTTGGTGAGGAACTTTCTAGCAAGTGCATAATGGGGCTCATAATACATCGCAACTGCCCAAAAATAGGACTCCACAAGTCGGTCTCTACAAAAAGGTAGCTTTGATGCAAATTCTAAATCTTTCCACCATCTGCAAACATACATGAATATCACAATAAACTCTGATTGATTGGAAGAGAAATTAAAGAGAAGGAAAATGAAAATTTTAAATTTACAAAAGTAACTTTTATAGTCACTACACCACATGCTACTACATGACTATATAACAGGGTAAACTACCACCTAATCATTCTATATTTAGTGATTAGCTTATTCTTCGTATCAAAAACTAAAGTGCATCCAAAGTTATGATACATAGAGTTTGAAACTTACATTGACAGTTCCCTTAACTCCTGCTGGTAGATGGACTGTAGTAAATTGTAATCAAGTATTGCAAGCTTAAGAAGGGATTCATTCTTTGTCTCCCCTTCTCGGTAAACATAGATGTAGTGCCTAGCTTCTAACCTTGGCATATTCTTGTAGAGGGGTTGTTCCAAGGCATGCATCACTTGCGTTGCAAGAAAAGGTTTTAGATCAGTGACGATAGATTTAAGTCCAATGATGGTGAACTCTAGCGCTTCATCTAGAATATCTTCTCCATGTACCCTCAAATGTGTAGCTTCGTACAAACATAGCATGCCACTCACGTCATTAATTAGGTCTTTCTTGAAATTTCCATCACTGCCCTTGAATCTGTTAAAATCTGCTTCACCACCCAGAAAGTGACCAAAAGAATAAGATGACCATAGACACCAACAATTAAAATAAGGGTCTTTCTATATGATCTTAGATTCCCTTTCATGAGATTTCATTGGACCACAGTAAAAACCTTAATATATGAAGAGTATTTTGGAATTTGAAATAGAAGGGGGTTTGGGTCTTTTTTTGCTATCGCAAATGTCAACAATTGTTGAGACCATATTGATGCATACGTTTTAACTTCCACTCAAGGAAAAGGGGAAAAGGGGAAAAGGGGAAAAGGGGAAAAGGAATTACCACAAGGGACATTATACCCTTGCTGTCTCAATAAGCGAAACCTCAAAGCCATGGTGTAAAGATCATTGTCATCAAAACCATCTGGGGCATCATGTATCTTCTCTAGTGCCTTTTCAATCTCTTGTTCAAAGTGGTATGCCACACCAAGCCGTTGCACTGAATCAATCAAGGTCAGTTTCTTTGAAGATTCGTTCACATCACCCACTAGCATACTCCTGACTTCTTCTTTCAGCTTTTCCACTTGTTCTAGACAACCATCATACTTCTGCACACAGACAAAAAAAAAAAAAAAAAAAAAAAAAGGTACTTTTTTTTAAATACAAAGTAAAATAAATTTTTATTTTTACTTTAGCGTATTCTAAGAAATATATACCTAGAACATATACTGGCATAGATTAAAGATTGAGATCAGATTGGTCGAGTTGTATTGGTCAAAACTTCTCACAAGTTGACATGGTGCCCAAACATGCTTGTAACCATAATTAGAAAATTTAGGTACAAAAAAAAAGAAGTATGGATACATATAGTAAAATATGGGTATGTGGAAGGTGGGGGATCTATCTTTCCATGTGGGGTGTGGTTGTTTTTATTCTTTATTTTTTTCTCTAATAAAGGTTTCTAGTAAAAAAAAAAAAGTATAGATACATACAAAACTTAAAGGGATATAGACTTCAATAATGCTTTTGAAAATTCGGCATAAAAAAGTGCATAATAATAAGATGGGGTGTTTTAATATATGTTTAATTACGGATCCTCTTTAAAAATTTAGGAGTAAAAATATGGGTATTTTTCACCATGCAGCAGACATATATATATATATATATATATATATATATATATATATATATATATATATATATATATATATATATATATATATATATATATATATATATATATATATATATATAATAACCAATTTGATATTACCAATCAAAAAAAGGATTTCCGATTAATATAACACCATATAATAACTAAAATAAATTTTTTTGTAACCAATTCAAAAGAAAATGGGAGCAGTTTTCCTTCACCCATGGCACGGAGAAGAGATTCTCTTCACCGCCGGATCCCTGCTCTTCTCCCGGGTTAAATTTGAGAGCCCAGATGTCCATATCTTCAAGACCTCGTGAGATTATTGCCCCAACTGAGTCTCCTATGGAATTTGGGAAAAAAAAACGAAATTTTTGTGTCGGTTCTCAAATGCCTATCTTTTTAAGGAGAAGCACCTGCACTTGAGTCCGCCCTAGGCATCTCCAAGATTTCATGGATTCACTGAATACGAACTCCCATAGTCATCATGCTTCTCAATACGATCGTTCAAAAAACTAGAATTGATATAGACTGGTTTTTTGTGCCTACAGCCTACCCGATTGTTGGGTTATCGAGATATTGAAGGTGCATGGCATTAAATGGGGGATAAATATTTAGATTTCAGGTCTGAAATTTGGTATGTGTTGTATCCAAATCATCTCTTAGGTATTCAACGGTCATGTTTACCATTAAATCCTTTAACATGATGGAGTTAGGTAGGTAGTATATCCAACAGAAAATAAAATAAAATAAAACCAGAATATAAAATAAAATGCTATTAGTTACCATATCACTAGGAACACTTTTGATGAAGTGATCACCCCAAATGCTAGGATGAAAATTGGCTGACTTGCGAATAATTTGTGTGCTTGCATTTTGATGAAGTTGCTCGTTTAGGTTTGGAGAGAGAGCAAAAGAAGATTCGACAGACATATTTGGAGAGGGAGCAAAAGAAGGTTGGAAAAAGATCCTTCTTCTAAAGACAATAAAATTAAGATACAATTACTAAAAGGAGGACAGCTATGATGGAATGTATTGTGCCTTAGAAGCAAATGTAGAAAACAAAGAACATTTACCTTCCTATTTATAGATAAATGGCGTTTGGATTTTACAGGTTGAAGGCTATCTTGTGAAAACAGGTGGGTTCTATTAGGAGCTCCACTCAAGTTTAGATATGTTCTTTGGATGATATTTGTCCTAGTGAGTTAACGATGAAACTTCTAATATATCTCCCTTTTTAGGGAAAATATCTATCGTACCTCTTGTAGTTTAACTTAATCTCACCCACCCATCTTTGTTCGCGATAATATTCCTAACACTCCTTGAAGACACCCAAACGTTGTTTAGATGCTAAAAATATTTTTTAACCCTCAATAATATTCACTTTCATTTTTATATCTTTTTTTTAAGATTTTTTTTATTTTTCTTTTTCTTTTCAGAATTACCTTATATTTTCAATTTTAACATTTTATTTTCACGCATCTTCTATACCTCTATTATTTTCTATTTTAATGGTAAGTTAATTAAAATGGTAGCTTATCTCTCACAATCTTTTAATTTGATTATTTTTTTTTATTTCTATTTTCTTTTATTCATTACTTCCTATTTAAATGCTGATCGAATTAAATTGGTAATTTTTTATTTGAAAAAAAAAAACTTCTTTAATCAAAAACCAATCTCCATATTGCATACAACACTCAAATCTCTACCTCTCTTTAACAAATCCTCCATTAACGTGACAAAAATAGAACTTTACAATCGCCATGAATGGGAGATGGATCCTCCATTAATATGGAAGAAGCTTCAATTTACCTCCAATATAGATGGAAGAGAAGGATCATTATGAGCCCACCATAATAGTTATTTATCTTCGTCCCTTAAAAATTGACCAGAGAATGTAGGAGGAGTTCTTCTTCATCTCTCTTTGCAGGGGAACAATGATTCTGTTCAGACTTTGGAGCAAGGTGGATATATTTGCTAGCATGTAGAACAAACCCATATTATTTTCGAGATAAAATGATTCCCTTCAGAAAAGAAAGGAAACGATTCCTTCGTGAAACCAATATAATCGTCCTCCCCAAGGAATCAAGTATCGACACAAAACGCACCGTATCGATCGATACGCATTGATATCGACAGTAGTCGATACGATACCCCTCAATTCGTCTCTCAATTTGAAAAAAAAAACATAGTATCAAGCGTATTGTAGCGTATCGAGGTGTATCGGCTCGATACGCCTCGATACACTCGATACACTATCGAGTGTATCGATACACTTTAAATATGGTTTAAAAAAAAAAACCAACCTGTATCGACCTGTATCGACTTGTATTGGTTCGATACAGGTCAATACTGGTCGATACAACCTTTTAGTATCGAGCAGTATCGACCCTCTGCAGATACATCGTTTTTCAAAGAAGCCGATGACCATTTGAGTTTCGTTCCTCCTCTGCAACTTCATTTTCTTCCAAAAAAAAACTTAGGGCTTTGATTCTTAGCCCTAAAATGACTAGAAAGGTAGCAAGAAACTTGGTTTTTGTGAAGATTAAAGTTTGAAATCATCTCTTCAAGCTCCAAGGGCGGAAATCAGTGAAGGTATGAATTTCAACTTCATTTTTTTTTTCAAAATAAATCGATTTTTGTATTATTTCTTCTCATGAATCAGTAAAGTATAGTCATATTTGGTGAATGCATGCTACATACATGGATTTAAACACTAATTTGAGGTTCGATTTGAGAATTTTTTAAAGAACAGTACAAATTTTGAAAATTTTTTTTTTTTTCAAAAATTAATCCTTTGGTCTTCTACTACTTGTGTAAGATGTGTAGACCACTGATCTACCATCTTTGCTACTTAATGGTAATTTTCGAGCTTTTTTTTTTTTGTTAAAAAATTGAATATATATATAAATATATTACCTCTCAGCTCTTTCTCTCTGCTCTCTCTCTTTGCTCTCTGCTCTCTCTCTCTCTCTCTGCTCTCTGTTCTCTCCTCTCTCTCTGTGGTAATTTTCGAGTATTTTTTTAGTTAAAAAATTAGATATATAATTATATTTATCTCTTAGCTATCTCTCTCTCTCTACCCTCTCTCTTTCTGCTCTCTCTCTTTCTGCTTTCTGCTCTCTCTCTCTGCTCCCTGCTCTCTCTCTCTGCTCTCTGCTCTCTCTCTCTCTGCTCTCTGCTCTTTTTTTTTTGTAAGTATGCTCTCTGCTCTTTGTGCTCTCAATTTCTCTTTTTTTTTTTATTAAATCATTTGTTTTGTCAATTGCTGCCCAGATATGTTGTTTCTTTCCCCTATCACCATTTAGTTGTTTACCAAAAAAAAAAATCACCATTTAGTTCAAAAAAATAAAATAAAATAAATGTACCTTGTTGAAAATGATATATTCATATCAGGTACCCATATCAGATTCCTTTTTTAATTAGTGTCAGACTCCATCTCTAATTTCAATTGGATAAATCCCATCTAATGGGACCAATCCCATGTCCAATCGAATCAAATCCCATTTTATTTGGTTGGATCCCACTGGGATGGACTATTCTGGAATTTGTTATGATATTTATTTTTAGACTACTTTGAATAATACCCTAATTTGGGCGGAATGGTTCTCCTCATGTACTAGAAAAAATCTAAGGTATAAAACTGATAGATTACATTTTCATTTTGCTGCATGTGTTTGTTGCTTTTGGATTCTAGTGTTAGTTGTTGTTTCATTAGAATTCTTACTTCATTTCAATTCTCATCTTAGATGTCACATCATTGCTTGTAAAAATTAAATCATCCATCATATGATTCATATCATTGAAAACAATCCAATTATTTTTTTAAATGAAAATAGTTTGCTAGGTTTAACATTTTATTTTAATCTCGTATGTTGTATCACACGTGTGATGTGTAGGAATATGGCGAAGAAAGACGTGGGTTGGTTGTATTGCACTAAAATTAACGACAATAGATTGACGACAAAGTACAATTTATGTGGCATTGAACATCATGGTGGTGGGGTGACACGACAAAAGCAACACATGGCAGGGGGTTTTGCCAATGTCAAGAAGTGCTCAAAATGTCTAGTGGAGGTGAGTAGGGCAGTGGCAAAGTACTTAGCTGAAGGAAAAGCAAAAGAAAAACAGAAGAAGGATGATGCAGAGATAATAACAGAAAACCTTATGGAGGATGAGTGTCACTTAAATTTAGAGGATTATGAGGGATCCGATATGGATGTTGAAGATGAGATTCAGCAAGTGGTTAGGGGCTCAAGGCATGGGGCAACAGAGAAACGTTGGAATGAAGACCAGCTAATAAGGTTTATGTCTCAGGGTGTTGGTGGTAGTGGTGCTGGTGGTAGTGGGACACAGAGAAGCAGGGGCAAGCAACCAGCTTCATTGAATAAATCCAGCAGTGTAAGAGGTAGGAATGAGAGGCAAGAGGAAAAAAAACCCAAAAATTCATGAAATGACTCATTCAATGCCTTTTAAATCAAGAGATGCATGGCAACAGAAGATAGAGGAGTCAATGCATTCAAAGTCCATGGATGAGAGAACGGAAAAGTCTATCGCTAGATGGTTCCACAGTGCATTTATCCCCTCACACAAGGCCAAAGATCCCTATTTCAAGGCAATGGTGAGGGAGATACAGCGTTGTGGACTTGGTGTGATGGCCCCCACAACTTATCAGATTGGTGGCCTTTACTTGGATGCCATAGTGGGTGAAGTAAATGATTATATAGAAATCTTCAAACAAAAATGGTCCCAGTATGGAGTAACCATCATGTGTGATGGTTGGAGTGGGCCCACAAGGCTGTCCATCATCAACTTTCTTGTTTACTGTGATGGGCGTTCCATCTTCCTTAAGTCAGTGGATGCATCCGCTCACGTGAAAGATGCACAAAATATCTTCAAACTGATGGATGAATTGAGGAAGTTGGGGAGGAAAATGTAGTTTAGATTGTTACTAATAATGCTACTAATTACAAAAAAGTTGGACTAACCCTTATGCTGAAGAGGCAACACTTGTTTTGGACACCTTGTGCTGCACACTGTATTGACTTATTGTTTAAAGATATTGGAGAGTTGCCCAAGGTGACTAAGGTGATTGGTCAAGCAATGACAGTAACAAATTTTATTTACAATCACAGTTGGATGTTGGCTTTAATGAAGAAGCACACACAAGGGGATTTGATAAGGCCTCGAGCAACAAGGTTTGCAACCAACTATGTTGCCTTGGACAGCCTTGAGCAACGAAAGGCAGGTTTACTCCAAATGGTAACTAGTGGAGAATGGTTGTCGAGTACATATCATGCAACCAAGATAGGGACTGAGGTGACATAAATTCTTATGTCAACAAAATTTTGGTAGAAGGTTGATGAAATAACTCAGATCATGAAGCTCCTATTTGTTCTACTTAAGTTGGTTGATGATGATAAGGAGCGAACAATGGGGATGTTGGTCAATGCAATACAGATGATAAGGTATAAGTTATATGAATGGAACACATCATCTAAGAAAAAAATATTTAAAGATTATAGAGAATCGATGGGAAAGAATGTTGTTACAAGACATTCATATGGCAAGTCTTTGGTTTCGATTAGTTTTAGACTATTGCTTTTTATATTTATCAGTTAGGATTTGAATTATAAATTTCTAATGTTTTTTACATCTGGATGTATAACATATTACTTAAACCCGGATCAACAATATTCAAACTCTGGATTGGGGTATGAGTTGAAATATATAGAAACTGTTAGAAAAGTTATCAATAGAATGGAGCCAGATATAAATAATGCCTTGTTGGTTATATAACAGGTAATAAAAACCACTTTTGTTTTCCATAAATGTTAGTTGCACAAACCCTTTATAGTTGGCTAAAGTTATTTAACTATTGTAGATTAAACTTTTTCATGAATACCGGGGAGAATTTGGTGATCGGGTTGCTAAGGCTGCTGCGTTCAAGATGGCTCCTAGTAAGTTAGACAATGGACATATTATTTTTGTCTTAACTGATTGGTGTCTAACGTAACTAATTAGTGGCTGATTGGAAATATTGTTCTTTGTGCAACTGATTGGTGGCTTAACTATGGCACAAGTGCTCCACACTTGAGGAAGATTGCAATCCGGATTTTATCCCAAACGGCCTCCTCAAGTGGTTGTGAAAGGAACTGGAACACTTTTGGGCTTATAAATATTAAACCACGCAACCGCCTCAGCCATCAAAAATTTCAGAAGTTGGTCTACGTGCACTACAACATGAGGTTGATGAAAAAATTTATGGAGTTGGAGCGGCCAAATGAGACAGAAGCCTACATTGACCCACTTGACATGACCCATGTGCTTGATGAAGATGACCTAATTAAAGCATGGGTAGATGACACCGATAGAGCATTTGTGATGGATGAGATTGCTGAGGATAGACAATCTACTAGACCTGATCCTTTAATAGATGACATCATTCGTCAACTAAATGAAGAGGACGAAACACAACCATCATCATAAACACAAGACCAAGTCTAAAGTGAGAGTACTTCGTCCCCCTCTGATGGTGATGTCAGAAGGTCGAGGTCAGGTGCTAAATATGGAGGCACTATTTCTGAGGAGAGTGGTGGTGATGATGATGATGATAACGATGGTGGTGGTGGTGGTGGTGGGGTCAGTGGTAGGAGTGATGCTGGTGGTAGTGGTGGTGGTATGCAATCATATGATCCAGTACACTTTATAGATGAGACAGAATATACTCATACAACTCAAGATGATGATCATGGTGGTTGCTTACAACAAAGGAGTTACAGCCGAAAGGGGAAGGGGAAGCGGAAGGGTAGGCAGCAACTCCATGATGATGATACTAATATGATTACATATGAAATGGAGTCAATGAACATGAGTTCTGCTGCAGATAATGGAGCAAGAATGGTGAACATCGATGCTGGTAGTACACCACATGGAAGTCAAACTGAGACATCGTGGGTCCCAGAAACGAGAATGTAGACTTCAGAAGAGTATACACGTTTCTACTACCAGTTTACTATCTTTTATAATCAACATATGAGTTTACCTACTGTACATGGATAAGAGATACATTCTAAATAATATTAGTTGCACCTCTTCCTCCCCAATATGATTCAGAGTTTGATCCAGATCGTCACTCGATCGAATCTCATTTGATGTAAAAACTTTTATACACTATGAAAGAGAAAAAAAAAAAAAAATTACAACGAATCTACTGAAAAAGAAGAATCCCGAAAACCTTATCTTGGATTGACTAAGCGCCCAAATGAAACATTACTAACTTTTGTTGGTTTTGGGCCGAAGCCAAAATGTCCATGATTCTGTCCCTTCTTCTTTCTTTCTTGGCCCACGGAGGCTGACTAATAAGACTATCCTTTGTCTCCTCTTCGGATAAAGTCAGTTATAATTGAAATGTAGATTGCTGTTGACGCTAGACAGGCCAACAGCAAGACAAGCAATAGAGATGCACATGTTAGTCCAAATTCGGTAGTAATGGTCCAAATACGACAACGAAGGAGTTTCAGTCGTGAGACTCGTGAGTCGAGAATCAAACCTGACCCATCTTTAATTGAATCAATCCACATGCTCCCTCTTGGCTTCCCTTTTCTTCTGTAACAGACAAGAGTGGAATCTTAGGCTTTTTAATAAAATCAATGGTCCGACGAATAGAGTGGAGTCTTTGCATGCATTTTTTTTCTACACCAATTGAAGCCATTATGGCCTCCACATAACATAAAAGAGAAGAGAGCTCAGCGGACCAACAGTGAAATATATCAATTATTGAGGGAACCAACAGTGAAATATATAAATTATTGGTTCTTACTGATGGTATTATCGTAGCTGGATTTCTTTTTTCTATATAATTAACTGATCACCAAAAAAAAAAAAAAAAAAAAAAAAAAAAGAAGAAGAAAATGGAACCTCTATTCATGAAATGAAAGAGGAACTAATCCCCACCTGCAATGAAAGTATGCACCAAACCAATTTTTTCCTTTCATATTGAGTTTGCAGAGTTTGATGAAATAAGAAATATATACTAGAATTTAAAAATCTGGGAAAATATCTGTCACATTCCCTGTAGTTTATCTTAATCTCACTCACCCGTCATTGATTGCGATAATATTCTTAACACTCCCTACTTTTGAAAAACTGTATCCATCAAACCCCCTCCCATTAAGATATGTCCCTTAATCGATGACATGACACTATTTTAATTTAATTAATGATAGAATTACTTTAGATATTTTCTCTTTTAATTTTGATAAAACTTAAAAATTTATTTTCTTTATTAGATATTGGATATTAGAAAAAATAAAAAGAGTAAAAACGATTTCACTAACCTCCGGCGCCAGCAGCGGCACTGGCACCAGCTGCTGCTCCACTCACGCTTCTTAAGACGAAGTTTAAAGTTCTTTTATGAATGTAAGCAGGCTGAGATGTGGATCAATAAATCCTTATGTTTATGTTCGTTCCTATTATAATTGATTATCTGATTCAAAAATCTAATTTGTAATTGTGAACCCGATTGGACAAACAATAGGAAATGAGAAACCCTAGGACTGCAGACTGTACAGAACGTACTATGATTTCAGCTGAACGACATGAAATAATAAAATCAAATGCAAATCATCTAAATGGGTCAAATCTCTAAAATCCAAATCTCCATTATCTACCAGATTATGCGATTAAACATTTCTTTATCGTCACTGACATGGACACTTGAACAATCAAATTAAATGGAAATCCAGCATGGAGGATTGAACAAATAAAGGCATTTCTGATTTCTCTCCTTTTCTTTTCTTTTTATCACTCATTACATTTTCCTTTTTCATTTTGCAGATTTTTGTTTTCTTCCATTTCGGTTCATTCTAGGTTTTCATTGCGTATTTCGATCTTTACCAAATTAAATTTTATTTAACCGTAAAAATTTGATTTTTACTGGTGAACGTTGCTATTAGGCACCCAACAGAAAAAATCCCTCTAGAAGCTTTGGGTTTCATCGGTCGGTTTGGCCAAAAGCTAGAAATTTTGATTTTTGACCTAAATTTTGGGAATTTTTATCAATTTCAAAATTTCTTCAATTTTTTTTTAATTGGCAACAATTCCTTATTAATTAACTGTTATGGGGTGGTTTATGATTCACGTAAGTCCTCCTGCCCAGATGTTTATGTGAAAGTGAGGCTCTTACTCCCTTTACGTCTTTATTCCGCCAAATTTTCAGACTTTTTCTGACTTGGTTATTGGTTTATGTTCCTTACAGGTAACATGGTTGGTACCAAGGTTCCCAGAGTCCATGACCCCTGTTGCTTCAGGTCCATCGAAGCAGAGATACAGTATTCCTGGTATCATCGCAAAAAGGTAGAAGGGAGTTGGTGTGTTAACTTAGCCAGTCTAGCCCTATTTGATGTGGAGAGGGCGTTTGGTGATATAGGCTAGCTCCCTGTCATTTTATACAAGGTTGCACCCATTTAGAATTGGTAAAATGGTTATACTGCAATTTACAGATGGAGGGTGATCCAGAGGATGTGGGTAGGGGTAGAGAGCTTCGGTCACCAGCTTAGTGAAAGGTGTACCCATCTCGTTCAACTGTCAGGATTTGGCTGACCTCCTGGGCATTTTCAATATCGATCCATTAGTCTATTGCGCACCGAAAGAGCCCAAATTCTTATTAGTGAGAATGCACCCAGAGATGTGCAATCAGCTTCTTCGGGATGACCGCTGGCAGATGAAGGCAGACAACCTCCGTCCAGAGCCTCGAGTGTATTGCAAGATTATTCAGCACAACCTGATTCCTCAGAATGGTTACTATGAGCTGGTTTCGCATCTGATCCAGTATCTTCTCTACTGTATCTGCACCAGACAGCCAGTCTACCTCCCGTACATCATCATTAGAATCATGCACAGAGCCACGACGCTTGGCCTGAGGGATAACCTATCCTATGGGCACTTGATCACCAGCCTACTCTCTCACCTCTAGGTGGACTTGATGGATGAGAGGATCTACGAGGACACCTTCTCAGCTGACCTCGAGTGGGAGGTCATTTGCAGGATGGGGATGCGAGATGTACAGGTCAGTGATGAGGAGAAAAACGCTCTAGTATGTCCTCTCACTCTAGTGGCAGCAGCAAATGAGGAGGAGACAACAGCGGTAGCAGCAGAGGCATCAGAGAGTAACGATGAGGAGGATGATGAC